>JAQQZZ010097797.1:0-16821 GCA_030265115.1 Mopalia vespertina | reverse complement strand
ATTATATCTTATTTGAAAATCTTAATCTAGTGGGATATGTTTTGGTTACACAGACAAATCTATCAATAATTAGATCAGGTGATATAATTATACTGCCTTTCTGGTTACAGGACGAGATGCTGAGGATGCAAGTACAGTCCATGCAAAGACAATAAAATACTCTTGACAGAAATTAAGACGATGAGTGGCGGTCAGAAGGACTGTGCATGAAAGATGTACACGCCATGCATAAATCTAAGACATTTTATGCCGGAATTTGGACAATAATTTCAGACTTCGCGTAATGAAATAATCTCTCTGGAAACCCTCCAATTTTTATGAGCAATTGTCGTTTTCCAGAAAGTGTGATTTTGATACCGTTACACCATTCAAGTTGTGGATATAACCTTTTTACATGATGTTAAGTGATACCAATACATTCATAACAGTTACAAGGAGCATGTTATGTATTTATCTTGGTGTAATGGTAAAAATAGCTCTGATTGATTAAATGTGTTATAGTACGATAGGCGTAATCATGCGCTTCCACGAACATATTTAAGATAATATAATGAATGAAAATATGTTTTGATAACATAAACTTGTCCATTAAGTGTATTAAACAAGAGATTGTTTTAATAATGCTAATAAAAATATTTATTATCTTCAGCTTTATAAGATTGTATTGCTTTACATAGGTCTTCATTCTTGATTGTTAGTTTTCTATAACTATAACGAAACAAAGTGTAAATTTAAGACACGTGTCTCAAGTACAAGTACTACATTGACATTGACAATGCATTTTATTTTCAATGAAATGTAGTCATTCTAACTAGTGTTGATGTTATTTACTTATCACTGGAATGGCTCAATTGACACAATTTATATAATTGTTGTTTATTTCGTTTTGGACTTTGAATGATTGAAACCGTTTATTTTAATACTTTGTCATGTTCTTGTTGATTTTTATACGAAAACAGCAATATAAGAAACTAGTTAAAATGACTAATCCCTTTCACTGTTAATAAAGCTTTTGTTTAAACGACGTTTTTGATTACAAATGTGCACAGCAAAAGGCTGGGGTTATATATACTACATCTGGAATTAGTATATCAGAAAGATTAAGTTTTGTTTTAGCTACAAGTTGTGGTGCAATTAATATCATTTAAAGTTAATATCATTTGAACTCAATTTAGTGTATATTTCAGAGGCAAATAAACACTATATTCCGTTTAAAAAGTGTTACCGAACCATACTTACATAATTGTGGTCATAATATTTAAAGGCTATTAACATTGTGTTTAATGGAAAAAAAACACCTTGTTTTTTATTTTAAATAAAGTGTTTAACTTCCTTAACCATTATGTTTAGATGGTTATAAACACATGATTGCGTGTACAAAGTATTAGTTTCGCGTTTACTATTGTATTTAGAACCTAAACATTTGGATTTACAGTGCAATGAATATATCAGTTTAAGAGAAAGAGTGTTACAACCTGTCTGATACAGAGGGAAGTTTCGCTTTAATCAGTATGTCCTTTAGACTTTTGTTTCTCTTGTACGTTATCATGCAGTCTTTGTGAGAGAGGAGTAGACATCTAAGGTACAAGATTTGGATATTCCTCTAAAGGGAGACCTCTCTTTCTAGGCGTTTCTGTTTGGGTTCTTCTTCAGAGAGAATATTTTGTGTTTTTTTTTAATTGGCACGATGTCAAAATGAGATTAAACCGAATGACGAGGAAGAGGGAAATGTTCAGCTATTGGTGATATGAGTTTTGACCCAATGGAGCTCAAACAATTGTAAGCTCTAATCCGAAGGCGATTTATTTTTCTGAGGGTTTGGGATTTAATTTGGCGAAAAAGTAGCCTCGTATATCCTCTCGGGATAAGGGCCTTAAACACATCCCTTATTGAAGCCTTATGAAAGGTAGCAATAGTGCTAAAATTTCTATGAAACCTTATCATTTGAGATTTATTGATTCCTTTGGAGGTATGCGGAGGATGAAAGGATTTAGCATGAAGTAGTTGGTGGGTATCTGTAGGCTTAAAGAACACCATAATATCCAAAGGCATTACTGTATCTAAATTAGGACCTTGTATACCGTAACATATAAAACATCTACGCTATCAAAGCTAAAAGTGGACTGGAGTTTAATGTTAGGATCGTGCTGATTAAGAGATCATATCTTGAATTCTGACAGAGTATACATGTAAATATGTCGTCCAAATATCTAAGATACAACAGGGGCTGCTTGTCACACTTTCCAAGGGCTTCATGTTCCCACTTTGCTATAAAAATACAAGCAAAATTGGAACTTAATCTTTTACTCATAGCAAAATTCTTTATGTGCTGGTATATTTGGTCATTGAATTCGAAATCATAACATTTCAAAATGAGCTCCAACAGTTTCAATATCTCAGTAGTTGGACAACGGGGGTCGTGATACCGATCGAAATATTTTTTTTAATAGAACGAAGTCTTGTCTCAATGTCGATATTTGTGTACATAGATTCTACGTCAGGTGTTACTAATATGGCGACTTTATCAACTCGAATTTCAGAAAACCTATCCAAAAAGTCCTGGTACTTTTGATCAAATTAACTGGGATGCCTGTTTACAATTGTTTTGAGGTGGTAATCAATAAGTTATGAGGCGTGGTAAGATACTGAGGAACAATCTGATATTATAGATCTACCTGGAGCCATAGATGGCCGTTTCTCCTGTGGTGTGTACACAATTGTACACAAATTGTTGCTCTCAATTCCTATACATGTTATACTGTATTTTGTTTTTGTTATTGTCAGGTTTAGTACGTCAAACGAGATGCCATTTGGGTTAAAATTGAGCCGATAAAACCTATTCTTTACCCTGAACCTAACACTGAAAGTAATAATAACCTAGCCTAAACGGAAGACTGAAACTGACGTCATAGCTTACATGACAGTCTACAGTTTTCATAATAGACTTGTTATCCACTTGATCGTGTTATCTTCCTCAGGAAATACCTGTCCGGTCCTGAATTAGAAGTCCGTGTGCATAAATCTTTATCTCACATCCTTACTCAGATAGAAGCGGAGAAAGGAGCGTTCGAACCCAGGGAGTACATGTCTTTATTAGTACTGAATTTCATCAGCGCGTTTTGCTTTGGTAAAAGGTAAGTTTATATGGACGGTAAAACCATTGAAGAAAACTATCTATACGTCTGGACACTTCTATGGTGTCCGAGGACTACCAATTTATTTTTATTAAATGCACCAAAAATGAAGAAAACACATTTTGTTTTGTTATATTTTTGCCAATAAATTTAAAAAACATCAAGAAAATATACATTTCCAAAATACACAAACTCATCTTACAACTCAATGGGAATCACGAACAAATAATTTACAGTTTTAAATGGTATCAACAATTGAATATACAAGCTTAAAGAGATAAACATGGTTATTACCCGAGCCACATATTTTTTTTAGAGGCAACCTATATCGCTCAAAATAGACAATAGCTTCAGCCCATGTGTTATAACCGGCCTTCAACATTAATATATATATATTTTTAAAAGGAACCCAATTACATCTGTCGGCAATTTACACAAATTACTATGCCACCAAAGGATAAAAACAAACATTACATTGGTAATGGTTCAAAGAACAAACAAAAAGAAGCAAACATATTTTATGTACAAAGCGATATCCAAGACATGTAGTATAAAAACCATGTGACGTTCGCTAAGAGAGTGTTCCGCCGTCCTGGAAGGATCCTATCGGTGGCTTCAAATAAAAGAAGAAGCATGTTGCCGGTCTCAAGGCGACTGGGCCTGGTCAGTTTCAAGTGAATGTTCCGCGTAGTCCTGTAAGAATCATTCAGTGGCATCAAAATAAAAAATGAAGCACTGCTAGTACAATTTGAACACTACTGTATTCAAATATACTGATATCTTATCGTAAACACATTGTCAGCCATTTAAATGGGGATTTGTATATATATCAGTATATGAACAAAGGAACTTGTAACATTCATATCCGTCTGTCGACCATCAAGTATATGACTGAGGCACACGATGTGGCTTCGGCAATCACAGGGGTGGGTTGTACGAGGTTTCCTCAGGGTTTCCACCGTAATTAGGAAAAGGAAAGTATGAAGTGAACAATCCGTAGTCATATTAGAGAAATACCCATACGGTTTACCGTCAGCATATATAGCAATGGAGATATAACTCATCCTGATACAAATACAAATGTATAAATTCATGCTTGCAAACACTTAGACAATTGATAAACTGCTTTAAATATTACTGACAGCATTTAGCTGGACTTCACAATATTGGTCTTAAACCGATGCACCCTAGCGAACATAACGAAACGAACAGCTAGCATGAAGGACACTTCTGAAAATTAGACGATGGTTTACAGCCTATATATTAAGATTCCCAGCCAAAAGGCTGTCTTGACTTGAAATATCTTTTTTTTCTCTACCAGCGACCAGCCATCGCATTTTATAGCAGCGTACCCAATGGGTTTTGGTGCCTAAGAGCCACGTAAACAATTGTGTTTATAGTTCCAGAACAAATTACACATACAGGCTTTTTATCTCTTATCTTAAGCTATGAACTGGACGACCCAGAGATGAAGATGATTATGCGAATTTCCGACTCGTTTCTGGAACAGTCAGCAATTGGTTTACCAGAGGATTTTTTACCAGCTCTAAAACATTTAAAATTGAAGAGATCTCAATCATTCCTGGCAATGATAGACCAATGGCTAAACTTTATATACGGAAAGTACAGCGAACACCAAGCAACATTTGATGAAGGTCGGTAAATGTTCTTTTTTTAAAAATTAAATTAAACAGATAGAAACGTATTCTAGTGGGTCAGTTTTGACAGTTAGAACGAGTTCTCCATGCAGTTAAAATGTATCGGTCATATAAATAGACATATTTCATCCACGTTTGTGAATGTCAGAATAATCAAATTCAAATATAACCAGACATAATGATTGATTGCAAAAATACCCCAATGTACTGAGCTCATCATCTCGGACGTCCCCCAATGTACTGCGCACATCATCTCGGACGTCCACCAATATACTGTGCACATCATCTCGGAAGTCCCCCAATATACTGCGCACATCATCTCGGATGTCCTCCAATGTACTGCGCTCATGATCTCGGACGTCCCCCAATGTACTGCGCACATCATCTCGGACGTCCCCCAATGTACTGCGGTCATCATCTCGGATGTCCCCCAATGTACTGCGCTCATCATCTCGGATGTCCCCCAATGTACCGCGCACATTATCTCGGATGTCCTCCTATGTACTGCGCACATCATCTCGGATGTCCTCCAATGTACTGCGCTCATCCTCTCGGACGTCGTCTAATGTACTGCGCATATGATCTCGGACGTCGCCCAATGTGCTGCGCACATCATCTCGGATGTCCTCCAATGTACTGCGCTCATCCTCTCGGACGTCGTCTAATGTACTGCGCACATGATCTCGGATGTCGCCCAATGTACTGCGCACATTATCTCGGATGTCCTCCAATGTACTGCGTTCATCATCTCAGACGTCCCCCAACGTACTGCGCACATCATCTCGGACGTCCCCCGATGTACTGCGCATATCATCCCGGACGTCCCCCAATGTACAGCGAACATCATCTCGGATGTCCTCCAATGTGCTGCTCACATCATCTCGGAAGCCCCCCCACTCAATGTACTGCACACATCTGGGACGTCCCCCAATGTACTGCAAACATCATCTCGGATGTCCCCCAATGTACTGCGCACGTCATCTCGGATGTCCCCCAATGTACTGCGCACATCATGTCGGACGTCCCCCAATGTACTGCAAACATCATCTCGGATGTCCTACAATGTACTGCGCACATCATCTCGGATGTCCTCCAATGTAATGCAAACATCATCTCGGATGTCCTCCAATGTACTGCGCACATCATCTCGGACGTCCCCCAATGTACTGCAAACATCATCTCGGATGTCCTCCAATGTACTGCGCACATCATCTCGGTTGTCCCCCAATGTACTGCAAACATCATCTCGGACGTCCCCCAATGTACTGCAAACATCATCTCGGATGTCCCCCAATGTACTGCGCACATCATCTCGGATGTCCCCCAATGTACTGCGCACATCATCTCGGATGTCCCCCAATGTACTACGCACATCATCGCGGATGTCCCCCAATGTACTGCGCACATCATCTCGGATGTCCCCCAATGTACTACGCACATCATTTCGGACGTCGAACGATTGTCGCTATTAGGGTATGCATTTTTTCTTTCAAATCAACTGAAAACATAGTCCGCGTTGTGTATGGATTTCACAGTTGCCATCTGCTTTGGGTTCAGAACATTGATGTTTTCCTGTACTGAATTAGAGTATTTTAAAGCCATATGAAATGCACTTTGTTTATATAGGTGTTTGGATAGTGTGTATACGCAGGTAAATGTGCTCCTAACGAACAAAATATTATATTTTGGTAAATTTGTATACATACTATGCTTGTGTGGAGACGTATCACCAGATTTTAAATACACAAGACGTCGACTGCTATTTTATACACTTTGTTGACCTTTCAAACGTCACAACGTTCATCATCAGAGTGGCATAAGCAATACAAGATGAAATTGTGGGTTTAGGGCCGCTTTCCACGATGGATTTCGCGGCCCGTCAAAAAGCTGTACAACTATATGAATAAGATATTCTAATTCCCTATGACTTAATCTTTATTCGGGTTGTGAGCAGATATCAAGATGTGATTACAGAAGGCGGAATTCTTAGAGTTTGGATGTTACATTATGTTCGTGTATGTCTTGATGTTCTATCAATATATGACAAATTGCATTCCCCACAGTAATTTGAAAGACCACATGAGATCTGAGATTGTCGTCGTCTGAATCCTTACATTTAAAATAGATGTCTATATAACTTTTCTTTTGCTGTATAACTCTGATTTGTATGCATGTGATTAGTTTAGTTATTGCATATATTTCTTTTTGCAATCTTAAAATTGAATCTCAAATAAAAGAAATTTGTAAGAATTTTTTTTTCGGGACCAAATACAGATTTAAGGTTCACATGTAGAACATTTCCTGATATATATCAACAGCTGCTATTCTAATGATGAACGTAGTCAAGTTCGAAAGCTCAGTAAAAAGTATAAAATAGCATTCGCTTATGGCAAGCCGTTTTAGCACTTCTACCTTTATTCTACATATGTCGAATTAGTTTTGCTTTTATTTTACTTATGTCCAATTCTTTTTCACACATGTGATATTTCGTTTTTACTTATGTTAAAAAGATTTTCACTTATGTAAAAAACAATTTCACATATGTAAAATACAAATTTATTTTACATACGTAGAATTATTTTCAACATATGTAACATTCTCTTCAGCATATGTGATATCCTTTATTACATAAGTAAAATAAAACACAAAAACTAACTATTTCACATATGTGAAAAAGAATTTCACTTATGTAAAATAAACTTTTATTTTACATTTGTACAAAATAGTTCGGCTTATCAAAAACTGAAGCTATGGGGCGTATCCAACCTTCGTTTGTGCTCCTATCGTCTGGTGTAGACTTTCAAGACGAATTCAAAGGCAATAGGAATATATTCTTCATGCTGTGCAATTTTAGACTCAGCAGGGCACACTCCTTAGTCGAGACATTTGATCAGGAAATGGTCCCCCTGCACGGACCTGCAGCGAGATTACAGCAGCAAAACAAAGCGCAATCAATGGCCACTGTTATATAAGGTCATTGAGTGCAGACTGCCAAAAGTCGAACACTCGCATATATTTACAGCAAACAACGGCTGAAACACAAAACCATACATTCTATTACGAAAAATGTCAATTACGGTGAGAAATAAACAGTGAATATTATATCAGGCCATGGGTTTATTTTTATTCAGTATTTTTATTGTAGACTACATCATATTATTTTCGCGACGAAGCAGACGTAGTAATGCAGCGTTATGCTCAATTCAGAATCGGTCGCAACTGTAGGCCTATAAAAGAAATGTAGTTTCCCTAGTCTATTCTTCGCTAGAAAATAACAAATGCTTTGCGAAAAGCAAATGGTGGATGAGCGTCTGATCAGATTGTACTTTTTGTGCAAATTATTGCCGCTAAATACAGGCTGTGAGAGAGAGGTCTGCAATGGAGGTCTTGGATGCTTTTTTTTGCATATCTACAAAAGAGTTCCACTCGCCTTTTTATTTTATATAGGTGAAAAAGATTTCCACATATGTTGAATTCTATCGAATTCTTTTTCACATATGTTGAATTCTTTTCCACATAAGTGAAATTCTTTTCAACATATGTAAAATAAATTATTAATTTTACATATGTGAAAAAGAATTTCACAAAGGTGATATTCTTTCCCATATATGTTGAATACTTTTTCACATATGTGAAAAAGAATTTCACATGTGGAAAAGAATATCACATATGTGAAATTCTTTTTCACATATGTAAAATAATGAAATTTATTTTACATATGTGAAAAATAATTCAACATATGTAGAATAAAGGCGGAAGCGATAAAACGGCTTGCCATACTCGCTGTCTTGTTTTTAAACATATTTATACATCTATCATGGCCGAGCGTAGTGATGAACTTGCAACAGCGAGAATCACGCGAGGTTTGACCTATTGTGCACCCGCTGCCCTTCGTGGCGAGGAAAGACATTTTTCAGCCCGCTCGTAAAATGTAAAAAATGATTGGCTATGGAGCAAATCAATTAATTGCGTTTATTAGCATGCCACACGTTGTGTATGGAAATTTATAGCTTAGATGTTCTTCCCAACAGGGAAAACAATTCATTTTTAATTATATTTATCAGTTTGGTTTGCATCGTCAAATAAAAAAAATCATGCATATTTGACATCTACTTTACATTTTTTTTAAATTATCACACTGGCATAGGGATGTCTATAAATAACGGTAATAGAAAAGCGACGAATCATCTCATGTTCTACGTTAACACTCAGAGACAAGATTCTAAATTGATGATTTTGATCTTTAGTGGTAAATACTTCTCGAGAGAAGATAGTTACCATGTACATGAGCTAGAAATTATGTGATAAATATTTAGCCAAGAAGATATTCGGCATGGGTTTAGAGTAGATCAACCTGCAAACTGGTATTTCAAAGAAAATACAAATTAACCAATGAATATCTCCAGTAAGGAGAATGAGTTACAAAGAGGGAAGTTTCAAATTTCTTCCATTGGTTTGTTACAACGTTTTATTATATTTGATATTTCAGCTAATATTCGGGATTTCATGGACTGTCTAATAGCTTCAGAGAGAGAGGCCCGCCAAGAAGAGGACGACGATACGGTCTTATCGAAGCTAACTAACACACATTTCGTTCAGGTCGTGGCGGATATTTTCTCAGGTGTTTATTTCTAGCAGGCTATGTGTTCGTTATTATAAATGTACATTTTTATCTGTTTTATGATCGGAATATCGATGAGTGCCCGTTGACCATTTTTCAACGAGATATATTTTGGCCATAACATCTTATCCAATGTGTATTGCCCAATTATGTGCGCCATTTGATTACAGAGTATACTGGTACTTCTGCGTTTTTATTCCAAAAAGTGTTTTGTCCGAACTTCTGTCTACCAAATGGAATACGCGTTGAATACATTGAAATTGTAGACCGATAGCGATGCCGATCTTGTATGAGCCTTCACATACATTGCTTAAAAGGAAAGGCAACTGTTTTTCGACCTAAACTTATTATTTTATGGCCTATTTTCAAAGACAATCATCTGTATTGCGATTGCAATCGAATTAGCATAGCCGTTAATTAGTTAATTTAAAAAACGGAACTGACGTCATTGTTCCAAAACACGGTAGTTATATATCATCTAGTCGTGGCTGTCCCATATTGCCTGCACTGGTGGATGCTTTCATATAATGCCGTAAGTGAGGGTTTTGTCCCCAAGCGAAACAACAACAACAAACAACCGCTTGTACTTATCGACCTATTACTAAAAACCGGATTTTTAAATCCGCATGTCAGCTGAAAACATGCTAAACGTATGTGTTACTCAAAGAGCTATTTTGATATGTATACAACAAATTAACATTGCACTTGGATGACCACGCTTGTGTCCACGCCGTGTTGTTATAGATGCCTTCCAATGCATCCATAAGCAAAAACAGTTGCCTCTCTCTTTAATTAAGTACGGGATTTTAAACTTTAAACTAAATGTGAAAAATACCCGAAAGGTAAAGCTTTTATTAAGGCCCTGAAGATGTCTGCCAAATTTCAAAGTATAAAAAGAAAACCTGAAAATGAGTCTTTACAGATCATGTTTTTTCACACTATACAATTTAAACAATGAAGAAATGATTTGCCGGCATTTCCATGCAATGGCGGGAGACATTATGCTTAATTGCCATTTCTTTTTAAGGAAACTGTTCCAATTCGTTTTCAGCTGGTACGGACACCTCCAGATTCACTCTGTACTGGTCCATTTTACACTGTTGTCGTTGGCCAGAAATTCAAGAGAAAGTGCACAAGGAAATCATCGAAAATGTTGGTGAGTGAAATTTGCAAGTATTTAAGTTGGAAGCAGCAGAGTAAACGGGTTGGCATTGTAACGTTGTGTAAGGAGTATTGACTTTAGGGGTAGACTAACACCTCTGTTTAACTCTAAGTTATCTATCTACAAAATACTACTGTTTTCTTATGTTCAGGCACATCACGTCTGCCAGGTATTGATGACAAGAAACACCTGTGCTACACAGAAGCTACCCTGTTCGAGTCCATGAGATTAGGCTCAGTGGTCCCAGTAGGTCTCCCACACTGTGCCATGGTCGACGGACAAATAGGTATTTGAATTAGTAAAAATAACCCACACATATATTGTGATAATTGGGGACATTTAACGATAAGGACATGTAGGTTTCCTTTTTTAAAAAAATAGTTTAAACTGCATAACTGTACAATTTATATATTTTGTTTCATTCTATACCTGCATCAACACAATAGGAATTTCTTTTATCGTTTACTGGTGTCGCAATACAATGGATTATTGCGCAGTACAAACCGTGTGCAGACAAGAGGCTGGCCATGCAAATGCCCAACATGTGAAAACTTTTTAAACAAGTGCTTTTATTTCAGGTGGATATGACGTCCCTAAGGGCACTATGGTTGTTATTAACCACTTTGGTCTGCACTTTGATCCCACGTTTTGGGGCGACCCTGAGAATTTCAGGCCAGAAAGATTTTTGGATGAGCTCGGCAACTTGGGTCCAAAACCAGCGAATTTCATCCCCTTTTCCATGGGTCGACGTGTTTGTTTGGGTGAAGCTGTAGCAAAACCAGAGCTGTTAATAATGTTTGCTGGTCTATTTCAGAAATTCAAATTTTCCCTTGCCCCCGGGGAAAAGGGCAGCATAGAGCACATAGGTGGAATAAGTGGGCTTATCCCTAGTGCCTATAAAGTGCTGGCGGAACCTAGATTTTAATAAGCTGGTAGTAGACTTGAGCCAGACATTGGGCGATACTGATCAATATTTTAATATTAGTGATATATCTATCACTGATGTCGATGTGTTAGTCTGCTGCCTTAACAACCTGTGAGTTGAGATTGGCGATGTTGACGATGTATCCCGAGCACCGTGGCTGTATATAGCATTGCTTCTGCGTTGCTGTGTATTCTCTCTATGTATTCCTTTCAATTCTGGGATTTTTTTTATATTATAACTATTAATATTTTGCCTTTCGTTTGAACATCACGACATGTATATTAAATTTTAATTTCGATCAAAACGATGACCACATCGGATGAGTGGTGAATTTTGTAAGGTTGATGCTTCGAATTCCATATTTTTTGTTAATGATTGTATGCCATGTAACGGAACAGTAAATTATTCAACGAGTATGTAACTTTAAGGTCTATTTAATCCAATATTTTGAGTAATTGTAACCAATCATTGTGTATAGTCTTACAAAAAATCCGTTAAAAAATATAACTTCTGAGAAATGTGTTGACTTATATTGGTTGTAGCCCCTACATGTGTCGCCTATATCAACTGAGACACGTCAACCATTAATAGTTTAATCACGTCCGGAATACCTATTGCTGAGTGCAAAGGAAGAAGGAAATGAACCGCTCTTGTCAGGTCTAAGTGCATTCTAAAATATAATTGATTCTACTTCCTACATCGAGACTTTGACTTAAAGATTCACCTGGGCCATTTTGTGTTGCACTTATTTGCTGATTTGTGGCAAATGTCGCCCCAAATATTGGCAGAAATTAATGCGCGATGACCTGGCATGGGTTACGAAAGTTGTCTTAGACTCGTCCACTATAGAAACTCTCGCGAGAATACGATTGGTCTAAATGATCTCAGGGTCTACCATACCTACCAAAACAGTCCCACGGTCTAGACTTTCGTATGTCCCAACAATAGGGCAAAATGTTTTGGTGATATTTAGCAGCAAAATATTTTACTAAGTGTAAACTGATTTATCATGTTCAGGAAATCCACAAACACAATGTAATAACACCTGGACCACTTCAGAAGATATGTTTTGTATTATATTATATTACATTAACATAATGGAATAATTAGAAGACCAGAATACATATTAAAGGTTATAAAATTTCAGACTATCTTCAGAACTGACACTGTTTTTCAGTGTCACTTGGGATATAATACATACTATATCCCAGGTGTCAGCTACTGGAAACACACTGTCTTTGTCTAGTACAGACACCTTGTATCTGTGTCACCTGGCCAGTTGGTACAATGATGAGATTAGGTGAGGTAACACACTGTCTAATACAAGAAGACTACAGAACTGACACTGTATACCTGTGTCACCTGGTTAGTTGGTATAATGATGAGATTAGGTGAGGTAACACACTGTCTAATACCAGAAGACCATCAGAACTGACACTGTATACCTGTGACACCTGGTTAGATGGTACAATGTTGAGATTAGGTGAGGTAACACACTGTCTAATACCAGAAGGCCTTCAGAACTGACACCGTATATATCTGTGTCACCTGATCAGTTGGTACAATGATAAGATAAGGTGAGGTAACACACTGTCTAATACCAGAAAACCATCAGAACTGACACTGTATACCTTTGTCACCTGGTTAGTTGGTACAATGATGAGATTAGGTGAGGTAACACTGTCTAAAACAGGAGACCATCAGAACTGACACCGTATATATCTGTGTCACCTGGTCAGTTGATACAATGATAAGATTAGGTGAGGTAACACACTGTCTAATACCAGCAGACCATCAGAACTGACACCGTATATCTGTGTCACCTGGTTAGTTGGTACAATGATGAGATTAGGTGAGGTAACACACTGTCTAATACCAGAAAACCATCAGAACTGACACAGTATGTATCTGTGTCACCTGGTCAGTTGGTACAATGATGAGATTAGGTGAGGTAACACACTGTCTAATACCAGAAGACCATCAGAACTGACAATGTATACCTCTATCACCTGGTTAGTTGGTACAATGATGATATTAGGTGAGGTAACACACCGTCTAATACCAGAAGACCTTCAGAACTGACACCGTATATATCTGAGTCACCTGGTCAGTTGGTACAATGATAGGATTAGGTGAGGTAACACACTGTCTAATACCAGAAGACCATCAGATCTGAAACTGTATACCTGTGTCACCTGGTTAATTGGTACAATGAAGGGATTAGGGGAAGTAACACACTGTCTAATACCATCAGACCATCAGATCTGACACTGTATATCTGTGTCACCTGGTTAGTTGGTACAATGATGAGGTTATGTGAGGTAACACACTGTCTAATACCAGAAGACCATCAGAACTGACACTGTATACCTGTGTCACCTGGTTAGTTTGTACAATGATGAGATTAGGCGACGTAACACACTGTCTAATACCAGAAGACCATCAGAACCGACACTGTATACCTGTGTCAGCTGGTTAGTTGGTACAATGATGAGATCAGGTAAGGTAACACACTGACTAATACCAGAAGACCACCAGAACTGACACTGTATATCTAGTTGGTACAATGATGAGATTAGGTGAGGTAACACACTGTCTAATACCAGAAGACCACCAGAACTGACACTGTATATCTGTGTCACCTGGTTAGTTGGTACAATAATGAGATTAGGTGAGGTAACACACTGACTAATACCAGAAAACCTACAGAACTGACACTGTATATCTGTGTCAACTGGTTAGTTGGTACAATGATGAGATTAGGTGAGGTAACACACTGTATTATACAGAAGACCACCAGAACTGACACTGTATACCTGTGTCACCTGGTTAGTTGGTACAATGATGAGATTAGGTGAGTTAACACACTATATTATACCAGAAGACCACCAGAAGTAACACTCTATACCTGTGTCACCCAGTTAGTTGGTACAATGATGAGATTAGGTGAGGTAACACACTGTATTATACCAGAAGACCACCAGAACTGACTCTGTATCCCTGTGTGACCTGGTCAGTTGGTACAATGATGAGATTAGGTGAGGTAACACACTGTATTACACCAGAAGACCACCAGAAGTGACACTGTATACCTGTGTCACCTGGTCAGTTGGTACAATGATGAGATTAGGTGAGGTAACACACTGTATTATACCAGAAGACCACCAGAACTGACACTGTATACCTGTGTCACCTGGTTAGTTGGTACAATGATGAGATTAGGTGAGGTAACACACTGTATTATACCAGAAGACCACCAGAACTGACAGTGTATATCTGTGTCAACTGGTTAGTTGGTACAATGGTGAGATTAGGGGAGGTAACACACTGACTAATACCAGAAGACCATCAGAACTGACACTGTATACCTGATGTGTTACCTGTTCAGTTGGTACAACAACGAGATCATGTGAGGTAACCCTGTCTAATACTAGAAGACCATCAGAACTGACACTGTATATCTGTGTCACCTGTTTAGTTGGTACAATGATGAGATTAGGTGAGGTAACACACTGTCTAATACCAGAAGACCATCAACATTGACACTGTATATCTGTGTCACATGGTCAGTTGGTACAATGATGAGATTAGGCGAGGTAACACAGTCTAATACCAGAAGACCATCAGAACTGACACTGTATACCTTTGTCACCTGGTCAGCTTTGTGAGCCTACTTCGATGTACCGTTTACAGGATCGAGTCCGTCTGTCGACCTTCAGGTATACGAGTGGGTCACAAGATGTGGCTTCGGCAATCGCGGGGATGGTTTTTACGAGGTTTCCCACCGGTTTTCCACCGTAATAAGGCAAGGAGCAGTGTGAAGTGGACAATTCGTCGTCAAATAAGTGAAATACCCTTGAGTACGACGTTAAACCCCAATCAAACAAACAAACAAATAAACAATCTGAAGATAAATTGTTTAAAATAGTAATAATAAGTTATACAGATGTTAGCATGTCACAAACACTTTTCTATAAAAAATTTTTAGTTTGTTTGATTTGGGTTTTTGCACGGTACTTAACGTTGTTTCCACTCATATGACAGCCTGGTATCCCATTGGTTGAAGAAAAAACTACCCTCAACATCACGAAACAAAGACAGGAAAGGACAATCACGTACAATACCCAATGTACAGAAACTGACGGCCGAAGGAAACCACCCTCGACACCTCTGGCAACAAACAAAGACAAGACAGGACAATCACAGGTCGCAATATAAAGACATCACAAACGGGCCAGTTCCATGTTGTTCCTTAGTCCTGAGAGCCCCATGGCAATTTGAAGCTCCTCTCAAATGCCTGCTCTTAGAGACTGAGCCAGCCCAATAGGGGAATTAAATCAGTACTGACGTTGCCATGTGTAACAAGCAATGACAAGATAATGATGGGAGGGAGGGATATAAAGGGATACTGAGATGACCAGGGGTTTGTCAGTTCGATTGGGGTTTAACATTGCTCTCAACACTAGATGCGAATTCGTATCCAATAAACTATACAGTATATATTTTGTGTATAGAGATACGAGGTATAGCCCTATGAAAACTACAGAAATAAGGTCTGCCTCTGAATACTAAATAACGTCGCATGCGCTTGACCTAATTACCGCGGAAGACATTTTTAAGCGAGTGGGGTACTTCTGATTGATTTTGACATGACAATGGACGTCAAGAGGTCGTTTTGTGGGTCGGTCTAACCCGTAAGTGTCTAAGGAAGAAAACGAGATGATTTATGACAGGGTGAGGTCATGCAATTTTTTATATATTTGAAGATAAAGTTCCGAACGATGGTATCGTTCGGCTATTTCTGGCAATTAGGAACCTTCATGTAGCATAGCTATCTCAACACAAGTGTATTTCACTCATATGACTGTTCCTTGCTGAAATGTGGTGGAAAACTCGGGAAGAAACCTCGTCAGCGGTATACATCAAAGTAAACTTAGTAAGCCGACATACTAAACCACGGCTGCGATGACCGAGCAAAGTTCAACTATCCAAGTAGGTAACAAATTTTAAGGCCGTCGGACCGATTACACGAAACTTCCCCCGAAGGACAATTAAATACGCGGTTTGATAGTGGGTTTTTTTGGTTTTTAATACTATATAAGTAACATCATCACAACCCTCAGATTAAGAATTATTTAAAGCTAAGGCAGAAATTAATTAGTGATATGAATTTCCAAGTAGTTTTTTTCCTTCGACGCTGAATGACACCGGCGCCTATAGTCTCGCGTGAACCAGACTAGTTTTGCGTTAACTTCGACCACGGCTAGATAGTCTGGTAACAGTGCATGCTAAACGTTGCAAAAAGAAAATGGCCGCCATAT
>JAQQZZ010097786.1:0-16823 GCA_030265115.1 Mopalia vespertina | reverse complement strand
TATATACAAAGCTATTACTAACTTATATACAAAGCTATTACTAACTTATATACAAAGCTATTACTAACTTATATACATATATATTATATTAGCGTCACGTGGTTAAATAGCTGGTAATGAGTTCACGTCAGATATAGGACCTAGCCTGGCTAACCTAACCTACCTTATCGGCATTGAAATCGACTCGCCTCATTGGTTTTCTCCTATAAAAGAAGCCCTCAGGTGTGAATGGACCCGTCTGGACAGGTACGGAAGCCTTTTTTATTTTACAATTGCGAAAGTTTTTTTGGTCCATGAATTCTTTGTCGTATAGGATGGCTATAATTAAATTGAAGGTATAATGACATGAATCAAAGCACATCGAGGAATAATCTTGACGGACTGTAGGATATTACACTCTCTCTCTCTGTTTGCGTTACTACAAGTCAGTTGAATATATGACTACGCGGCCTAGAGCTGCACAACGCGTTTAAGTACTTTATACTTGAGGTCTCTCTTGGAGAACATATTACAGTGTGTAGCCTCGATTCAGCTTATTCACACACCGCTTGTCTACTCAGAGTATAAGCCAAGTCACCAATATCGACACACCCAAAGATTACTACCTGAAGGAGAAAACAAGCTGACGGTTTACGAGCATGATTTTATAAAGTCTGCCTGATAAAGGCCACTGGACAGGGGAAAAGGGTTACCGAAATTAAACGACCCTTGGTCACCTTCTTCACAACAAAAGGAGGTAAGTTGATATCTACGGATAAATGTAAATGAAGTTTCGACACCTGTATCAAATCGTGAATAGAACTGTAGTTTTTCGATTAAGGGGTGTGGTTTTAATACAGGCATCTTTATCTAATCTATGATCTTTTTCGTGTTAAAAAAACGAGTTGAAATCGTTTTGATCTATCCACTATAAGATTAACGCGGAAACATCAGCACGTAATCTAGACAGGTATGTCTGTTTTAGACCCTTTGCATTTATGTTCAGATCTGTTTTGCTATATAAGCTTTTAAACCCCAATTAATAAACCAAACAAATTTGTTGGTAGCAGGCTATTGTTAAAAACATTATTAAGCCGATTGAAACCGTATTTGTGGACTATTCAAGAAGTTGATTGATTTCCATTCTTACATCTTGTAGATAATTGTGATTAATGCGGGAGTTTAGCCTCGTTCGCGTGCTATTTTCTTGAAGGTTTCGCGTTGATTTATGTTATCCGTATCAACTAGCATTTGGCTATCTTTATGGTAGCACATTTCGATCTTACTGTAACATCGATTACTTACCAGTAACATACCATTGCATACTCCATTTATGTGCTATATTGGCTTTATTATCATTTATTCTAGATAAAACACCACGTGACGCTAACGAAAACACGTTGGCTGACTGCCTGTACATGACAAGTAACGCGAGAGAGTGCGTGAAAAGCCAATCGTGCACCTAACTTCATTGCATGTAAAACAACACGTTTCGTTACAGTTAGTGTAAGAGTTAGTTTAATTTGCATTAAACTTAGAGTTGGTGCTAGATAAATAATTACCCTTAGTTTAGCGATAGTTGGCATCCTTGTTACGGTATATCGACTTCCTTTGTATGCTGTTATTTCGCAATGACAATTAAAATAGATTTACTTAACACAAATTAATCCAAGACGATGCGTTTGCGTGTCTTGAATTGGATGATTTGGGTTTTTCTTGAGCTACCAAGACACCGTCTAATTAATCGTCTATTCAGAAGGGCGGTTGGCCGAGAGTTATAGGGAGGAGGGGCGCTTATTTACTGCTAGCGATAAGGTGCCTTAATCCAAGGGTTGTGGGTTCGATTTGCATTAATTCATTTTCTGAACTAGAATCTGTTATAACTAAGAACGTGTATAATTCCATGATAACGAAAATACAGTTAATATTCACTTTCTACACGACACAAATAACTATTTCACCGTTTCGATGAAAATCAAAGGCATATTATTTTTGGATGTTTCGACTTAGCGGATCGTTATGCAATCGTTGTGCTCTTGTATATAAATAGTTATACAAAACAGGTAATGATAATAATAGTTCTACTAAACAGGTAATAATAGTTCTACTAAACATCGATTCTTCCCCTTTTTAAGTCTAGACCTATACAAGTATCTCTGGTGCAATTGGGGGTGATATCACTCGTGCAGAAACAAAGGTCATTCTAACATAGAGCTGAAAGCGTTTTCTCTTTCATCGAGATAAAGGGTATTTTTATATGTGTTTATCTCTCACTAATAACTATCCGATTAAATCGGATTATTCTTTTTTCTCACTGCTGAATTTGCATTTATTTGATCTCACCCCCCTTTTTCGGGAAAACAGTACTACAACAACAACAGATAATGTCTCCATACTACAAGGGAGTGACTTGCTTGGGCCATCCACTTCCGTTCGAAGACAAACACGCGCTCTACCGATCATGTGCACATGTGTTATCTCCATAGCCACTAGAATTGTATTACAACGGATTACTTGTTGTGTCGTTAATTTGTTGGACTATATCTCCAGTATGTTTCATGTATATGTAACAGCGTTCATCACAAAAAACGAGATACGTGTTGAGTTTGGCCGGGAACTTTATTGAGATATTGATTTGGCCATATGTACATACTACTTTACTTGGCACTGGAGGAACATTAACTGTCCATCAGAATAAAATACTTGACATTTTTATGGTTGTGTTAGTGAGGTAATTACTGTTGGATACACCGACGTCATATAAGTGAATTACCCTTGTGCACGACGTTAAACACAAATGGATTAACCTTTTGTTCTGGGGCTAGTTGTTCAAATACCCATTCAGTTGATGTCCAGCTGAATGTCAGCCTTGTCCGTGGATAATTTACTTCTTCATCGAGGCACGCCTTCATGTGGCTGAAATAACCGTACTTGCCAAACTTGGTTTCTCTGCATGTTTTAGTGTACACGGTTGTGCATCCTGCACTAATGTTTGTGGCCGTTAAACCTATTTCCCCTGGCTTCAAAGATCCCAAGCCACATCGTTAATAATGCTAATTGTCGAGGTTCTTCAGCATAAAGTAGCTTTACTTTTTATTGGCGAACACTTCACACATGTGAACTCTACCCATACGTTTCAATGTGAACTTTGCGACATTTCTATTGTTGTAGAAAGTACTGTGTGCGAATCACAATACGTCTGACCAATTATCTTCGATACGCTTGAATAGGTTGACCATGTGCCTGTCATTCGTTTCAATGACCGCACCGGTAGGCCTATGCCCTTATGGTTTCCGTTTTAATTATATTTTGAATTGTTTCCATTGTCGAAAAGAATGTTAAAATAGAAGATGACTGGAGGAAGCTTCCAGTTGCCCTGGTGTTCTCCTAGCTAATGGGTAACATGAAACCGGGGCTTTTCACTGTCTATGGCGTCTAATGGTTGCCTTGCCTAATTGTTATTGTAGCAAGCACTCCGAGGCCTTGTTGCTCGAAGCGCTAAAATTTTAATCCGCTATTATATGACGCCACGCCATGCTGAAAGTCTATCTGTAATCCACTATTATCGATTTAATCTATAGAGTTAGCGACCAATAATATCTCGGAGCCACTCGGCCTATAAGAGAACATGTCAAATTTCTTACGAACACAAAATATAAGATCACAATTTGTCCCCAACTCTTCCATGAAGCCCATACATTGTTTTCAAACTTCCACCCCAAGACATGGGGGTTTACTTGTCTACAACTATGGTTGTACGGTGGTACGATTTTCCAGGGGTGATAGCAAGTGACGTTGGGGACGGTTTCCTTGACCCATTGGGTGTGTACATCGTTATATGAATGGATTCAAGTACGGTGCAAAGCCCCAAGCAAACAACACATCTGTAAGATGAGATGATGTTTGACTTAGTTATTTCAACCAACTATTGTTTGTCTGATATGACAGGGCCACAATATTTACGGCTTCACCATAGAAGCATCGTGTTTTGACATAGCCAGTGGTCCTTCTGCTCCTTTCCTTGTTTCCTATGCGAAGGCCTTGTCGTGGTTTGACAGATAATTTAGCTGAATACTCTAGTTGGTTTCTGGGCTTTGTTCACAAGATGATTTCCGAGCTTTGTGCACAAGATGGTTTCCGAGCTTTGTCTACAAGATGGTTCCTGAGCTTTGTGCAAAATGGGATTTCCGAGCTTTGTCCTCAATGTTGACCTTACGGTTTTGCCACAATATCGTTTCCACACTTTGTGCACGAGGTGATTTCCAGGCTTTGTGTACAATTTGGTTACCTGTCTTTACCCACGAGATATTTTCCGGGCTTTGTGCACTAGATGGTTTCCAGGCTTCGCCGACAAGATGGATTCCAGGCTTTGTCCATGAGGTGGTTTCCAGGCTTTGTCCATGAGGTGTTTTCCAGGCTTTGTCCATGAGGTGGTTTCTAGGCTTTGTCCATGAGGTCGTTTTCAGGCTTTGTCCATGAGGTGGTTTCCAGGTGTTGTCCATGAGGTGGTTTACATACTTTGTCCACAAGGTGGTTTCCGGGATCTGTCGAATTGCTTATGAGGGCAAGATTTATCTTTGCCCATACATTGGCATCTATCTGACTGCGCAGCCTTAGGCACACCAGACCAAATATATAGGGGGCGGTTGGAAGTGTGCTTCCTTTTGTCCGGGTTCTCTAAGCGGCAACATGAATCCGATGTCGTCATTGTTTGTTACCAATGACGACAAAGGTGGTTTTCCTCACTTATTGGCCTGGAGCGCTGCCATAAGTAAAATAAGTTAAAAAAACTGCGTTAAACCTGAATCAAACAAACACTAATAACCAAACAAATAAACTCACCGCTTTCGTCCAGAGTCACTCGATCAATCGACCAGTCAATCAAAAAGGAATTAATCAGTAAATCAATTAAGCAGTCAGCCAACCAACCAACCAACCTCCATCCTTCCAACCAACCAACATCCATCGTTCCAACCAACCAACATCCATCCTTCCAACCAACCAACCAACCAACATCCATCCTTCCAACCAACCAACCAACCAACCAACCAACCAACCAACCAACCAACATCCATCCTTCCAACCAACCAACCAACCTCCATCCTTCCAACCAACCAACCAACCAACCAATTAATCAATTAATAAGTAATTAGGTTTTGCTGTCTTTATACTGCCAAACACATCCTCGTGAAATACCCTTTAGCACTGCGTTAAACACTAATACATGTATGCGTCAACAAACCCGCCAGCCAACCAACCTGCCAGTCGGCCTGTCGATCGGTCAATCTACAGCCAGCCAGTCAACCAACCTGCCAGCCGGCCTGTCGATCGGTCAATCTACAGCCAGTCAACCAACCTGCCAGTCGGCCTGTCGATCGGTCAATCTACAGCCAGTCAACCAACCTGCCAGCCGGCCTGTCGATCGGTCAATCCACAGCCAACCAACCAGCCAACGCACCAACTAACCTACCACTATAGTTAAGACAAGATTGCAGGCTTTCTATCTTTCTTTCTTTTTGTGTTGCTTTTCTTCACTCGTTAGACGGGTACGCTGTTACATGTGTGAAAAAACGACTATCTTTACACAAAGAAATAGATACGTTTATGCAAATTGCTTGTACACTGTATATATATTGTTTCGGTTTCATGAATATTCATAAACATTTTTTCAATTATGTTTCGTTCAGATACCTATATATATATATATATTTATAATCTCATTAATAAATATCAATAGAAGGTGTGTTCTATTTCGGCCCAAAAGCAATTCTGTTTAGATTATTGGAATACAAACATTGTAAGCAGAAGTTTATTTCACGAGCGCAGCTGTTTCTACGGGATATGCAAATCTTTCAATAACGCATAGTCTAAAGCCACTGCGCCGTTATCAGCTTTAACAGTTCCTGTCTACCCGGAAGTGACGTTCCGACATGCATGCGATAAAACAGGTCCGTTTAAACCAATATGAAAAACTATGGTATACTACTTAGTTTCTTGAAAAACTTTTCAATAGCTTACGGTATTTAATTATATTTACATTTATGGTAAATATTTTGTTAAACACACAGGAATGACATATGCTTATATTTTATTCGTTATTGAATAGGGGTATTTTCGAGTTTACCTTGTTATTATAATTTTTTAAATTATATACCTTATTTATCAATGATCAGACTACAAATGATAGAATTAAGTAGTGCGGATTAAGGCCTCCACATTTTATCATATATACGTCTATGCATATTTACTGCGATAGATATATATATATATATATATATATATTTATTAACTGGTCCATACAATTATGTATTTATACATGGAAATGTTTCGTATACCGTATCACCCAGCATAAAGGGTTGGCCTATACTTGCTGTGTTTGAGCAGGGGAAAACCTGTTCATTAACTGGTTCCTTCGGATTAACACATGTTGTATCTCCCAGATATATACACGGTACGTTATTTGTTTAAATAACTGTTTTGTTTTAGTGTGTGGAACTATACCAGGTGATTCGACTTTCCATAACTTGGAATTAGGAACTGGGGTGGTATTTTTGTTTTTTAGTTGAATATAAGTACGGTACTCCAAGCTCGAAAATTAATGTTTTATTATATAAAGTTGAAGATAACTTACTCTACCCGACGTTTACTTGCCGTTTTTGGTGTCTCAATTGTATATCAAAGCAATATGACGTAGTCCGGTGATATGGCCTTCACGTAAAAATATCTATTTTGTTATTATTTAATTTAAAAAACCTTGTAGGTATTTTTTTTAAATACGTAAATGGCTATAATGGAGAATTATAAATGAATTTATAAATACATTATAAAATCTAATGTTTGTTCCTTTTGAAGTTGAATTTCGTTTCCAGAGATAACAAACGCGGTATATAATATGTTATATATAATGCAAAGTTGTCTCTTTCCGCACGTATATAAAGTACAGCGTATATAGTTTTTATACGACTCTGTGTTCTTGTTTAATTGCACAAAACTGGTTTTATCTTTAAGCTTAATCTCCAGTAAGTTTGTATAATAGCTTAATTAAAGAGCGTAACGTCATGTTATATTTATAGTCGAGGGGTTTATTGAAGTGCACTCGCAAGTCCGAGAATGTATATGAAAACATCATTTCGGACGTCAAACGTTCGTCGCCATTACTATGCATGTATTTTTTCAAGCCAACCCAGCCGCGTTGTATAGAGACTTCACGCCTTTCATCCGTTTTGTGTTCAGAACATAATGTATTTCAAACAAGCTTTCGGATTCTAAAGCCATATTACATTTATAAGGTTTATTCAAGTGTGGGGGAATAGTGTTTATACACCGGTAAATAGGCTCCCAGCTAACAAAATGTACGAGTTTGATGCATGTTTATACATCTAAGACGGTCGAGCGTATTTGATTAAAACCGTCGTCGTCTTACCTTCTTGACATTGCGTATAGTCCGCAGTGAAATGCTATTTTGTTACAAAATGGTCGAAAGAAGTGATGGTAACGCAGTAACGAGAATCTCGCGAGGTTCAGTCGATTGATTTACGAGAAGAGAGGCTTGGATTAACCATGGAGCTATCTCTTTATAGCTCCATCGATTAACACTTCGCCAGGGAAGCTGTTGACCTGTAGTTTGCAGGCGCGTTCATGTCTCCAGCGTGTGGAAATGTTTACTTTTCCCAGTCTCGGCCATTAGTTTGGACTTCTCGATTTACTTAGGCAATTTACCCAAAGTACTTAAGTGTTAAGTCATCAAGCTAATTCAACATGTTGGAAAACTGCCTGAGTTGTTGAAATGGAAAATAATTTCACTATATACAACGGCACGAAAATAAGGACGTTTAAATACCTGTCTGAATTCAAAGTGGATCAAACGGACAGTTGAGAGGGCAATACCTGTTGCCCTTGTGCTCTCGAAGCTAAGGGACAACAGGAAGCAGCTTGTACTGGTTTTGTATTTCGTATGTCCTATTGTGTCTTGGTTTGTTGCAAGTGGGGACGAGGGTGATTTCGTTCACAAATTTTGCTTGCATGCCGTCATATAAGTGACATATCATATTAGGACATTAAACCCCAATCAATCAATCAAACAAACAGAACAGGTCGGTCATTGGAAGGCTCTCTGTGGTGGGTCCGTTGCCCTATTGCTTCTTGAGTTAGGTGCACGATTGGCTTTTAACGCACTTTCCGTGATGTTTTACCTAGAATAAATGATAATAAAGCCAATAGTACACCTAAAAATGTATGTGCTTCTTCCCCTTTTCCAGGCGGGGTATTGTTTGTTGACTTAGGTTTCCTTCTCATCGGTTAATTGGAAGAGTAAAATAATGCATAACTATGGCGTAAAAAGCCAACCAATCAGTGAACCGAATCTGATCTTTAGGTCTGTCCCCGGCCGATTGACAGGAGATTAAATTGCCCTGGACGAGTGCTCCTCGAACTAAGTTTGTCATAATTACATAGTTCATGACCTATTTGCACCAGGAGCCACGCCACAATAAAAGTTTTATTCAACTTTTCAAGTAAAGTCTGTACACACGTGTGTGTTAATTATGACTTCCCCACATGCCGTTCCTTAACTCAATCGGACGGATACATTCCGTGCGGTTGACCGTGACATTCATTATTAGCCTGATCGCTTCTAGAAAGAGAAACTGTAGCTGCGCTACTTGAGTCTCCCTATAACATTTACAAATAAGCGAACGCCGCTATGATTCTGCACTTTATCTTCCAATATATAAAAATTGTATGGCCTTGCCTTGAATTAAACCATCTCGTTTTCTTTCTTGAACACTTGTGGGTAAGACCGACCCATGAAACAACCATTCGACGTCCATTTTCACGTCAAAATCAATACTTTCTCAGCAGAACTCTCCTAGCTTTCTTTCGATATAAAACGCCTTCACGTGGTAAGGTCGAGATTTAGCGGGAGTTGATTAGATCTCTCAAAGCATAACACGTGATCCCAAAAGAGAAATATGGTTGCAATTTGTCTCAAAATGTAAATAACTTCACATCAAATGCTTGGCATATAACTTAATTTGCACGGGAGTGCATGTTTGACAAACATTCAACGAGTGTTTTTTGGCGAGGTAAAATGACATACGGATTCAATATTATTTGTTATTCAGAGGCAAGTCTTATTTCTGAAGGTTTCGTAGGGCTTTAATCGTTTCTCTATTGACTGTATAATACAAGTCTATAAGATACGTATTTTGCCTCTAGGTCGCCTTAGGTAAGAGAAACTGATGTTACGATCATGAATAAGTAACACGACTTAAACCCCAAACACCGAGTCATTCTTATAGCCTACAGTTGCAGCCAGCGCAATTCGATAGGATGGCTGCATATTCAACCCGAGGAAGGCGCCCACAGAAAATAAATATGACTTTAATAGTCAAATTTACTTTTATTTTATAAACAGAAGCAATTTCACTTAACTCCACTGTAAGCTGAATCCCCTCCTCCCCTCTGCTGAAGTTAAAAAACGATCAGTCAGTCATCATTTTTATTTCATGTCACATTACCTACAAACTAAGGCAGAATACTGCAGATTTTCCGTAACATGCTGAATTACAATTACAACACCTGTGTAGAAGTTAGACAATAGGCCTACCTTTGTATACTCAAAACAATCGTTTTTTCTCTCGTTTTCTTTCAGGACAAGGGATAAACAGTGTGATCAATTCCTGGTCTTACCTCACATATTAACATATGAAGCCTCAGGGCTAATGAGAATATATTGGGCGCAGTAACGAATTGGCGGATCTAGCGTTTACTTTGTCAGCTGGGATATATACACAAGACACCATGGCTACTGGTGAGTATATACTCCTTGTTGTCGGTCTTCTTCTGACTGTCATTAAACGGTTGGGGGTATAACGTGATATTATGAATAATATTGTATTTGTTAAACACAGCTTTACTCAATGGAGAAAGGTGGATATCGATTAAGTGAGGCGTCACATATTCGGCAGCCATAATTGACATTTAATTATTTTCTTCACAGGTTCCTCGAGGAAATGAACGATATATGCTTGACTGATTTTAACAACATAGCTAGCGTAGATGATCAAATATGAACGCTGTGTCTGCATTTTCTTCCGAATACCTTTCTCGTTACAGATTTTCCATATTTTTATATGCTCTACTTCTCTTATAAAATTATCGATTCTGCGACACATGCATCCGTCCTGTGACTTTTTTTTTTGTTCTATATTTAATTTCCAATCAATTGGCAATAAAATATTCACAACTTTCTCAACGCGCTAGAAACATAAAAAAAAATAGAAACCACGGCTCCAAAATTTATTACAGTAGTTACAATACATGCAATCACGTTCGTGTTCTAAGTCTGAACATGCCTCTCTATTTATACACAGTCGATGATTAATGAGTTACAGGTAGGGCCTCACGTTAACATCAAAGGTCTAAAGATAGGGATTACCTGTGGCTTATCACTTTTTTTCATTTTTTATGAAATGTAATCTTTGACTATTTCCGGTAATGATCCCTGGGACACCCGGCTTATGGGAACTGCCAGCATGCTCTCATTAAGTAGACGAAATATACCTGTGATATGCCCATAAAGCATCCGGGAAGGTCATCAAGTGCTGCAATTCAGATATAATTTGGTTATGTTTTTTTATTATTGCGTATAACGTACCATAGCTTTCGTTTTAATATCATTTCGATTTATCTAGAACACCCGGATATGTTTTTCGACACTCGGTATGTTAGCTTTGATAGTTTTGTTTTGTATTATCAATCAGATCTTAGTCTGTTTTCGTTCGAAATCGAATGGAATTGGCAGACAACAATTAGTTCAGCTCCGACGGATACCGCTTAGCGAGAATAAAATTTGGCTGTTACAGTTTTAAGTTTTTAAACAGGGTCCAGTTATTCGAAAGACGATTAGTCGCTAACACCAGATTGAATCGCTAATAGCGAATTAGAGACAGAGCCTCAACATGTCGTGACATCATCTAGTATCGTATAAAATTTAAGGGCGCTTAAAGCAACCGCCCCTGTGTAATAATATAAACCGTATAGCCCATGTGCACCATCTTCCCAAAGCAAGGGCTTAAATGAAGATGACCAGACCTGTGCACTTTTTTTCAGAAAGTGCAGAGTTTTACATGACTTACACCATACAAATATCTATACCTATTCTATGTACCTGGCTCGCATAGAGCTTAATTATAGTGCAATTACAGTTCAATTTATTAGTCGATCCGATCACTATCATCGACCTACTTAGAGTTATGCATACATTACCATTCATTTATTTTATCTTTACACTTCTAAATTTAGTATTTAGATCTTGACTCATGCACTTCGGGAATCTTCGGTTTTACGATGGAGAATATGTGCTCTTTTGTATATGAATTGAATCGCAATATTGGAACTGTCCGAAAAGGATAGCGGCGAATTGTTATGAGCTGTAAATTAGCTCTGTGAAACACATTATATTTCAGTTTCGAGGTTTGCCCTCAGCTGTCTTTTCGGTGACGTATTTGTATTTATACATATATCTTTTTGTTTGTCTGTGTGTAATTTTTTCATTACTGAGAATTGTATCGATATTTTGGCGAAATATTTCAAGTATAGGTGTTTCGTTATTTTGGGAGAAAAAAGTACTATAAGTAAAGTATTTTTGTGATTTTTTTCCCCCTTATTTTGTCTAATGTTCTGATTATAGTGCCCGCGGCCGTGGATTTGTGGTTAGCTAGTGCAGTTACTAATCCTACTTCGATGTACTGTTCACATGATCGAGTCCGTCAGTCGACCCTCGGGTATATGAGTGAGTCATATAAGTGAACTACCCTTGAGTACGACGTTAAACACCTATCAAACAAATATACAATCTGAGTATAGTTATTTCATTATTGATATTTTTTAGTCTGGTATTTTCATTATTTCTGGAAATAATTGGAATCTAGAAAGAGCTTATTTTCATTAATCGATCCGTGAATCATTTTCGTTGTTTCCAACTTGCTTGAACATATTCTAATTCGGAAAATTAACAAACGACCCCCAGACTCGGGTACCGCATCGCCACCTGCGCCCACCAAACCAGAATTGAATAAATAATGTTATAATTCTTATTTACTTAGCAGGAATCCAAATTATTTGTTTATTACCCCTCCCACTCCCTGAAGGCGTTTTCCCCGGTGTTATCTAATCTTAGGGGCAGCCCGGTCATATTTGGTTATGGTTCAGTAATTTGAATTGACACTTTAATATTGTAAACCATTAACCATTAACAATTAATAAATATTACCTCTGACTGTTATGTCAATGCCCGTGTGTGTTACGACAATTGCCCATCAGGTGGGTCACGTGGGGTGTAATAAATGTATTGAAACTCACTCAACCAAATACCTCTTATTTGTTGTTGTGGTAAGTTATAGAAGTAGCTATTGAAGAGGTGTCTTGTACATTACTTTTGAAAACGATATATATTATATTTATGAAATATCTTTTATCCAAAGATTTACCTTAGTACATAAAGCCGTACCGACACACCCTTTATTGAAAAGATAAAAAAACGAGTATAGTGGAATGTTTTGAAGGATTTTTCTATTTTTTAAGATTTACACCTTTTCTTTGAACAAATTTCCCTGTATAAACTGTGGGTTGTAAACAGATAGTCCCTTTTGTATTTGTGTCTAAAAATAAGATATTGTATAAGCTTATGTCATTATATGTCTCTTCCTTACTCATAGCCCTCTGACTGAGGGCCATACGTTTCAAGACACAGTGATTTACTTAGCACTGGAAGTACATTACTTTTCCATCAGAGCATACCACTTCACATTTATTGGTTGTGCAAGTGGGGCAATAACTGTTGGATACACCGCCGTCATATAAGTGAAACACCCTTTGGCACGCCGTTAAACACCAATCAACCAACCTTATCCGTATAATATATTCTTAAACTCAGGACTACGTTTCCCAAAGCGATCTTAACTTACGCAAAACGCAAATACCATGACGACCTGTGCTGAAGACATAGTGTGGCATGACAGTTGCGTTAAACGTAAGCTATATAAGATCGCTTTGTGAAACTAGCCCCAGCTCATTTGTGCTTTAGGGTAACCCATTGCCTCAGCTATAGTTCAACCTAGGTTGTAAAAAGTATAAGGTAATGGGCCTTTTAAGTATACACAGGGACGTATAGCCTGGTGTATCAACCGCTCGGAAGTCCACCAATGCCCTTCGCACATCATCTCAGGCATCAACCGCTCGGAAGTCCACCAATGCCCTTCGCACATCATCTCAGGCATCAACCGCTCGGAAGTCCACTAATGCCCTTCGCACATCATCTCAGGCATCAACCGCTCGGAAGTCCACCAATGCCCTTCGCACATCACCTCAGGCATAAACCGCTCGTCGCCATTATGACATCTCGTTTTCAAATCAACTGATAAACATAGTCCGCTTGATGTAGATATTTCACCCTTTTCACCTATTTTAGGTTCAAAGCATAATGTACTCTTAAACTAAATTTCATATCTTAAAACCATGTGCAATTGACTAGTTTGATTTAAGTGCGAGGACAAGTGTACATACGCTGGTAATTAGGCTTTAGGCGAACAAAAGGAACGATTCTGATACAGATTCATACACCTTTCACGACCGAGCGTAGTAATGACTGACGAGAATCTCAAGAAGTTTCGCCTAAATTCCTATTTCGTTGAAAATGGACATTTTTTTTAATCGCAGAAGTCGGTTGGTGGAAACACTGATCTTGGTAGCTAAAGCAATGGTGTTGCTTTACAATTATATTTTTGCCTCCTGTATGTCAGTGATCCTGACGATGCATTCTGGTTTGCGTTAAATATTGCACAGTCAAATAAGCGAAGTAACCGTATGGAGTACACCACAACCATGCGAACTGAACTATATAGCTAACGTACTACCAAGCATTCTAAGCAGAATGTCCGTTTAATAAACATGCTATAAATTATGGAGACAAAAAATAGAACTTTAGCGGCGTATGCGTTTCCTGTTCTATTTATCTGTTAGGCAATATTTCAGTTGAGTTGAGATTTTAAAATAGATGACAGTAGTCACGAATGTATTAAGGGAGTAGCCGTTATAGTGTACTCGTATGACGATGTACTTTATTTCCGTACAGGTACAACTATATATATGCAGTGCAGTTTATGCGGCGTGTACGCCTTCCAATTAAACATCATATATTGTGAATAAAAAAGTTAACAAGTATTTCATGATTTCTTACACAGAGCGGTTTGGTTATTTAATTATCCGCTGATAGTAAGGTAAACTGCGCATGTGCAGTGGGTAAAACAAAACAAGTGTTGCGTGTAAGAGAAAGGAACCTCGTGATTTGTGAGTTCTGAACAGTTCACCTTCAACTCGCACATGGCGATACAAGGTCGTCGATGTCTCTTGAAGTCGCGATTTGTGAGTTCGCCGCAGTTGATGTTCAGCTCGCGCTTGGCGATACAAGGTCGTCGATGTCTCTTGAAGTCGCGATTTGTTTGTTCTCCGCAGTTGATGTTCAACTCGCGCTTGGCAATACATGGACGTCGATGTCCCATGAAGTCGCGATTTGTTTGTTCTCCGCAGTTGATGTTCAACTCGCGCTTGGCGATACAAGGTCGTCGATGTCTCTAGCCGACAAATCACGACGTTCCTCTCTCAAATATACAATAGTTTTATAGTGTTCTTAAGGTATATAGACTCCACCTAAACAATTTAAAAACAAAATATGTAGACAGAAATGGAATAAACATGAACCGATGTGTGTTTTGACTTAATATAATAATATGGCGGCAACTTTTCAACAGTAAGTGTTGGTGAACTCTACGCGTGGCGATACTGTATGTTGAGTTAAAGTATACAAGTTTTAGTTCACTAGAAATATACCAAAACAAAAACAAGGCGAGCTATGGTCCTGTTGAGTATAACTTCATTGGCGTTTATTTTTTTCTTCCAGAGTGCCCCATATTGGCGACACCTTTACAGCAACTAGTGTTTATGAACTCTACCTGCGAGAGTACTGTAAAGTTAAACTCTTCCTCCAGAGCTAATGGAACGACTGTTCTCTTTAGTTGTGAATCCTCTTGTGAAAGTATTTATTCCAGAAATTATTCTGTGTGCCGGGCTAATGGGACATGGACACATACCTTCCCTTTCTGCAGAGGTATTTATTTACATAATTACTAACTTTCTTTCTTTCGCATACCTCATTTCATTGCACGCAGCCCCTTTGCTTTGATTCAGTGGTTAGCGTGTTGGACTACTGGTCGTCCTTCGATGTACCGCTTTCAGATGTGTCTCTTCGTCGACATTTGGTTCATGAGGTACACACGAGATGACAGGCGATCGTGGTGTGGGTTTTGCGAGGTTTGCCCCTGGTTTTCCACCGTTTTTGAGCAAGGCATAGTGAGATAGACAATCCGTCATCATATAAGTGAAATACCAATGAGTACGATGTTAAACATCAATCAAACCAACAAACAGTTCATGCATGGTTATAGTCCAATTTGTTTCTCGGAATGTGTGCTCCTGAACATAGAAACCGTCAGGCGAACACTCTGTCTGGACATTTAATTTTGCCACCATCAGTTGTCCGACCTTTGACATATGAACAGTATGCTCCAATCACAGCCCTGTTGTCTTTTCAGAGCATTTAAGGAAAAATAATTTTCCAACATAACAAACACACAACCTGTTGAAGTACGCCGCCGTCTTATAAGTGAAATACCCTATATCCCGGCGTTAAACAGCCATATTTGATAAAAGCTTCGCATGCTGCTAATACCACTGTTATCTCATACGGGTCATTGGTACCTAACCTGGAATTAATTCAACAATGGTATATGGCGAAAGTATTTGGAAACTTGTTGATAAATCTACAGGGATGGTAAATGTCAAGATAGTACTCTTGGACCACTATTTTGATACGTGGACATCTTGATTGGGTATTTTAACATGTGGTTTATTTATTTTGGTACAAGGCAAAGGAAGAGACGTACCCGTTACAGGCAAGGCTTTATCCATCTGTATATAATAACATAATAACACCACCAGTTTTCATACTAATAATTCTATTTGAGGTCACATGAATCGCGGAGGTATCCTTTTTCAATTTTGGCTCGAATTGCGGCTCGATATTGTCCAATCGAATGATCCAGTGCGCCGCCGCGATATAAACGAAAAGAAGACCTATATGTGTGTTTTTTTAATTTTCAACCGAACAACGACATTTATGTCAATTATACAACCAAAGACATAAGTGAATTAACATGTAACTAAATTAAAAGTATTTAAAATCATGTGATTGCATAAGGGTTAACGACTGCGTGAAGTTGAATACGAACGACTGCAAGTTGTTACGCTTTGCGTGTCTTTCGTACGCCTTTGCCCACCAGACCAGACTAGTCCTCTTATACACCTACCCGAATTGACGTGTCTTTGGTAATGCCTTTGATACCACCAGACCAGACTAGTCCTCTTATACACCTACCCGAATTGACGTGTTTTTGGTAATGCCTTTGCCACCACCAGACCACACTAGTCCTCTTATACACCTACCCGAATTCACGTGTCTTTGGTAATGCCTTTGCCACTACAAGACCAGACAAGTCCTCTTATACACCTACCGGAATGGACGTGTCTTTGGTAATGCCTTTGATACCACTAGACCAGACTAGTCCTCTTATACACCTACCCAAATGGACGTGTCTTTGGTAATGCCTTTGATACCACCAGACCAGACTAGTCCTCTTATACACCTACCCGAATGGACGTGTCTTTGGTAATGCCTTTGATACCACCAGACCAGACTAGTCCTCTTATACACCTACCCGAATGGACGT
>JAQQZZ010097775.1:0-16823 GCA_030265115.1 Mopalia vespertina | reverse complement strand
ATGCTTAACCCCCCCCCCCCCCCCCCTCCCTCACTTATTTATGAATAAGTGCCAAGCGACATTTCATTCATAAAATCACAATAGCTTCGTTCTATATTCTCGATCATATATTCGTTAACACATAGGTTGTGACAGGTAGCTGTTTAGAGCAGTGATTAGGTATTGCCAAGGCAAAGACAGCAGTTAAATTGAACTGAATAAGCTTAAAAAATTACTGCGAAAAATCAAGCAAGAGAAACCTTTCAGAGATTCTCAGTGGATTTCATTTCTATTAAAAGGTCTTAATTGATAAAGGGTGAATGAGAAAGAGACGAGTTCGATGTTTGTATGAGGGCTGCCAGATAAGCGATAAGCTATAATATGTTTTAACGATGCGGATTAAAAAAAAAATGAATTTATGTTATCGATTATCTTCCAAACGATCGGTTATATATTGTATTTTAGAGGTATTTAACCAAGAATTAGATAGAGGTCTTCCTAGAATACACTGCGCCAGTCAGGCAACTCTTTGATGGTTTGAATATGCGCCCAGCGATAATACGCAACATACAATTTATCCTTTTTTAAATTTGAGGATGTGTAAATAGAATATAAATATTGCTTACTTAGCATCGGATGACCGCTCATTTTCCACCTCAGCTCAATAAAATGATGATTTGTAACGTGTGCTATTTGGCAGTTAGATATGACACCGATATCATATAAGTAAAACTAATAAGTCTTACCCACAATTCAATTAGTAGGCTTCAATAATGAAACACGCATTATATTGAGGATTTGAATAATAAACAATTATGTAAAGTAATTGAAACACATTCGGCTGATAGTAGTTTATAAATGCAGTATTTTTTCTCTGTCATATTATGTTACATTTACGTCAAGTTTAAAATCACAGAAAAAGATATAGCTTAAAAACATTGCAACAAAAAAGCTTTAAAAGTCGTTAATTTCTTTAGCCTACTTGTAATTTAGAATTGGCAAACGCCCACTCTTGTAGATAGTTTCATGAAAAGAAATTCACACGTCTTAGGAATAACGTGATTAACAGAGGTCTTTGAAAGGAAACTATGTGCTTGGTGTTTAAATCACCTACAATGATGTCTTAGAAGAATTCGGACAGGAAGCGAATGAAACGAGACAAAAAAAGACAAGTAACGTCGATGAAATCAAGTATCCTGTTTGAACGATACATTTTTTCACGTAGAACAAAATTGGAGCTTAAGTCTGTCGTCATATGTTTTACAATTGCAGTAATAAAAGGACGCCAAGGTGCAATGTGAAACGTTTAAAAAGACAGACACTTTATAGAATTGACAATTGGTAAATTACATTTTAAATATTGATTCTTATGATGTAACCATCTCATGAGTCGATTTAACAACATATTTCTTAAACATTTTATTTAAATTAATCACTCAATGTTTACGAGAGTGACAAAAAGCTTTGAATTAATAATGTAATTGTTCAGCGAGCCTATTTTAGATTAATTAACAATGTTGCTGGAGATTAACACGGCAGACTAGCCTTCTCAGTGTGGATTTTCTTTTCATATGTTGAAGTGTAGTTCCATTAATGTTTGAATTTATTTACCTGTTACACCTATAAGACCTAATTATGACTACTCAATAGAACTATAAATGTGACGTTGCCCTTAATGTAATATCAACTATATACTGACTTAATGGCCATTCCGTAATTGCCTATTTAAACCAGTTCAGATTTTGGGCAGATTCAACAAAGCAATGGGCTTATTCCTGGAAAACTGTTCAAGCTAGAGACAAATTTAAGGAATTCGAGCGGATAATCTGGCACAGAAGGTGCCTTATTTTTTTCTCGAAGTTCGGCCTAGATTTTTTTCAAACAAAAAAAATTCAAAAATTTCAAAAAATTGAAAGTTTGCAGAATATACTCATTAATTTGGTGTTCTAGAAATTACATTTTGATAAATGGTGTAAAAATGCACATTTTTTTCTATAGACTTGAACTGAGTTTTCAATTAATTCAAAGCTAATATAAGATGATCGTCAAAGTTACATATTTGTAATTCCTAGAATCACAACTTAACACATGATATACATATATGTTGTAGCGACCTATGCATTCTGGGTAATAAGGGACTTATAATAATTGCTCTTCAACCAGGCGTCCAATACAACTTTAACTGAGATGTCTACAACCATTGTAAATAAGCGCTTGACAATGCATTAAGAATAAGTTAACATTTCAGTTGTTTGTTTTGTTACACCATTACGGTTATAAGTGTGTGTTAATAAAGGGTATGGGTTAATACGCTCATATATAAGGTACAGGGATAAGTAAATCAATCCTGAAAATACGAAAAAAATAATAAAAAAAGGCAGTAAGTCAGGAAAACAAATGAATAAAAAAAGTGCAGTAAACACTGCTATACATTTAGACCTGCTATGTCGTCTTGTTAATTGTGTTCATCCTAATACATAATCCATCAATAAGTACCTCCATTATATCACAACGGCTGTCTTACAAACCGTAATATTTATTTTGTTTGACTTCAATGTTTATGTGTAAACCAGGCCGTGCCAGAGTGTATCTGCCCATGTAACAGTGCCCGTAGGCGTGGCTTAGTGGTTATCGAGTGCGCTTACTACTTCGATTTACCGTTCACGGGATCGAGTCCGTCTGTCGACCATCAGGTATATAAGTGAGTAACACGACGCGGTTCCGACAATTGCTGGGATGACTTTTGTTAAGTTTCCCCAATAGGTTGTCCATTGGAATTAGGCAGAGACCAGTGTAAAGTGGACAACCCGTCGTCATATACGACGTTTAACCGGAGCCACACAAACCTACGAAGCTTATTACATCGAGTTGGACAACTATCGACCGTTGTGAGTTTAGTCAGACCCGTGCTTATCATCATGTGCCGCAATTAAATTCCAACCTGTGTGTGCTCTTTTATACGTTTATATAAAGAGACGATATCCATTCAAATGCTATCAGAGCTAGATGAGGTTGCGAGATGAATTGGAGACGCCATTTTCTATGGATATAACTCTCAAGGGCAGAATTGAGCCGCATCGCCAATTTAACTTCCCTTTAATCTAGCAGGTTTCCCAAGTTCAATTAATTTCTTGGGTATTGACGAATTTCACATCGTTAGGCAATCTGAGGAACCAAATTAAAATAGCCTGCATTTTTTTAAGACAACTATTTTGTCTTTGGATTGGCACAGAATCTAATGGGTCAATGATATGTTCATGTAAAAAACCTAACTTTCTCTGATATTTGTTGTTTTTTTTTTAATGTAACATTCACAAAAAGAGTAACCAGATATAACATTTTTATTTAAACACCGATGCTAGAAAAAATGCAGATGCTATATTTTCTAAAGAGATACACATTCTGAGTTTGATACACCATCCATACGGCCTGAGTAACTTATTATCTCTCTGCCATAAATGTTGATATATTACACATACGGATTGAGTATCACAAAACTCTCTGTACTGAAAGTTGATACACGATACATACTAAGTATCCCGCTAACTCACTGTACTGAAAGTTGATACACTATACATACTGACTGACTATCCCGACAATTCTCTGTACTGAAAGTTGATACACGATACATACTGACTAAGTATCCCGCTAACCCACTGTACTAAAAGTTGATACACGATACATACTGAGTATCCCGATAATTCTCTTTACTGAAAGTTGATACACGATACATACTGACTGAGTATCCCGCTAACTCTCTGGACTGAAAGTCGATAAACGATACATACTGACTGACTGACTATCCCGATAACTCTCAGTACTGAAAGTTGATACACGATACATACTGACTGAGTATCATGATAACTCTCTGTACTGAAAGTTGATACACGATACATACTGACTGACTATCGTGATAACTCTCTGTACTGAAAGTTGATACACGATACATACTGACTGAGTAGCTCGATAACTCTCTGTCCTTAAAGTTGATACACGACACATACGGTCGGAGTAAACCGTAAGCCCTCTGCACAACATTGATAAACGATACATATGGACTCAGTGATCCATGTGCCCTCTGCCATAAATGTTGATACGCGATACCTAAGGAATGATGACTGATTAATTCTCTGTTCTAAATGTTGATACATGGCACATTCGACCTGAAAAACCTGTTAGTTCTCTGACATAAATGTTGATACACGATACATATGGACTGATTAACCCCTTAGCCCTGTGTCCTAAATTTTGACACACGATACGTACGACCTGAGAAACCTTACAGCCCTATGCCCTAAATGTTGATACGCGATACATACGGCCTGCTTAGCAGCCCTCCAATCCTATGCCGTAAATGATGATACACGATATATACGGAATGAGTGACCCGCTAGTTCTTTGTCCTAATGTTGAAACACGATAGCCCTCTGACATAAATGTTGATACACGATAACCCTCTGACATAAATGTTGATACACGATAGCCCTCTGACATAAATGTTGATACACGATAGCTCTCTGACACATATGTTGATACACGATAGCTTTCTGACACAAATGTTGATACACGATAACCCAAGTATTTGTCCTCAACGTTAGACACTAAGCTTCTTTGTGCATAAATAACGAACAATATTAATAACGCTTTCAAATATCCATCAAATCCGGATTAGTCTTTAACTTTGCTCTGTACGGATATGTTCAAATTTTATATCAAATTGCTTGTTTTCGTTCCGTCAAAGTTCAATTCGTCCTAACTGAACATAAGGAAGCACAATTCCTTCGTATCAGACTGATTTTCGTGATAACTCTTTAACAATAAATAGGAATAGTGTTGGGTTTGAAGTGTATCGGACGTATGGCTTCGATAACAGAATATGAAACACGTCCTGACAGATTTACATGGACGGATTATACATTCGACTGGTGAAAGCGGCAAACTGCTTCTCATACTGTTTGGTGCTATGTAAATCAGAGACAAGGGAGTATTAATAGCCTGTCTTATCACGGGGAAACGTCCCAGTGGTAGAGCCAGCCATTCCAAGATCAATGACACAGAGGCGCTCGGAGATTTCTAATACGGGACAGTTTTTATTAAACCTGGGAATTATTTACTCATCATCAATTTCTGTCCTGGCAGAATTACCGAAAAACATTCCTGGAGGAAAGTCTTTGTTTTTCTTAGGACTGTGTGAGCTGAGTATTATGTAATTGGTACCGCTGACGTGATTAAATCTCAGAGATATCAAACCGAGCCACAAGTGATATCCACACAAACAAAGATACAGGACCATCGTGGTTGAGCATAGGCCCACTCGGTGTCCCGTCGATTATACAGCTTACTCTGGCTCGGTCTTATTCTAGTGTATTTATTCTGTCGATTTCGAAGGAACAATAATTGACATAGAACAATTCACAGTGACTGTACCGTGATTTCCACGTTTAGTATAAAACAATACTGCTTCTTACAAGAACAAGACAAATTTTAGATTCTATGATTGTGTTGTTATTGTTTCGAAGAATGTCGTCGACTTTGTTTGTTGCCTTTGTCTTGTTTAATGAAAGTGAAATAAACTGAATTACGTTGTTAAACACCAGTCAATAAATGAACCTGAAAACACCAATATATAGATTGTAAGCAAGGTCGGACGTTTGCCATACTGATTTATATCATACCTATTATGAATCGATTCGCAGAATGTTGGTAGGGCTTCATGTTGCTCTGCTGCTCTAGGTGCTAAGGGGCAACATAAAGCCAATCTGTTTGTGATGTCTTAATATTGCGTGTTATGATTCTCATGTGTTTTGGTATCTCTTGTCTTTGTTTGTTGCCAGTGGTTTTGAGGGGGATTTCCTTGACTCATTGGGCTTGTACGCCGTCCTCGCAGGGATATAACCTTAAGTACGATGTTTACCCCATTAAAAAAAATAACCCAAACTTGTTCGCGTGAATTACTATGTTGCACTGATGGCTTTTGTTACAAAGAGGTACACAAATAAATCATCCGCTGACTTATCCTATTTAATGCATTTGGCTTACTGAAACAGCTTGTGTAGTACTTAAGATAAATCTAAAGATCTGTTTGTTTTCCTTGACCTCATGGAAGTTTGTCAAGGTAGAGTACCACTTATTACAGAACAGTTGCAACACCAATGCAATATCCGGGTATTTTCCCATGTGACTAGTTTAACTAAGCTATTGATCGATGTCTTAACTTATCGATGTATTGAACAGCGTGACTGTGACAATTCAATCATACTCTGTAGTAGACCGATGCCCGTCCATAACTGCTTGACATACACTGAGCTTTAGTCAGTTAACATTACCTTAGCAATTTTCTCAATCACACATAACGAAAGTACATATAGCGTTCTATTTGCTCACATACAGACACCATGCTGACATAGGATTTCCATATTTTTGGACAATGTCTTAGTTTGAACAGATTTTTTTTCTCTTTGATATAAGTTTTTTTCATCATTTCCCTTTACGTAGAATAAATGCTTTGTATATACTATATAATAGATATAATAGATAACGGTGAGAAAATTGTACTAACTTAGTTTGAACAAATATTAGGTAAGAAGATGTTTTCGGCTATAAACAGCTCACATAAAGAGGCTCATACACGCGCAATATGATTGACAATAATATTGATAAAATATTATTGATGAAATTTATGTTGATCACCTATGGCACAATTATATTGTGCAATATTTAAATCAGTCGGGCTCTAATCGTTAAAGTGAACGGATATGGATGCATGCGTGGCACTTGCACTAGCCTTAACCCTTGACACAAAAAACGTAACAAAGGAAAAGGCCAAGCAATGGTTCATAGAACGATGTACTTTTTTTTAGTTCCTTTCTGAAGTTGGTGCGAAGAGAATTGAATTTTTTTCACATCTTCTTTAGTTGCAATAGGAAATCGCTGCTGATATTTAGCAAGGAGCTTATCATATGCTACATCTTTTTTGCCTCGGTTGCTGTGGTCGTCAGATTTCACTTTCAAATGTGACAAAATATACCCCTTGTGCTATGAGCTACACATCAATCATCACCATGGACTGTTTAATGTTCCAAACAGAAATTAAAACTGGTGAAAATAACTAGAATTCATTTGTCATCTGGTGAAAGTTACCGGTTGTTGATTTTATGTCTGGACACTGATTGTTACATCAATCTTACACTGGCGTTTGTTTCGAATTGATCAACCCAGGGCTGGCTAATCCGTGTCCATTGGTCATAACAAATGGCAAAACAGATATTAGAAAACAAAATACAAAACGATGCTGTCCTTAACGGGAAAAAAGCTATCATATTTCTAAAAAGATGCTCTTGTGGGATTTCATTTCCCATTAAAAATAATTAAACGGAAATAGAATGTGAAAAAAGTTGCGTTTGTTAATTTGATGTCGTAATCCATTTAAAGAAAATATTGTGTATTTTTTGTACATCCCATGGCAAAAGACTGAATTTTCCCCGCCAATGCCACGTGACTAACGCATGGGGAATATATAACATGAGCCAATGTTTGTAGCCCTTGCTGTGGAAAGTGTTAAACGCATGCGTAGCATCCCCGGTATATGATTAGAGCAAGTACATTATTCGTGGTGCAAATTTCGCGCCACCTCAGCATAAGTTGGAAGCTGAGAATAATTTACTCTCGTTTAAGGTGGACTGCATACTGCCAAGCAGGAACTTCATTGCCCAAGAAATAGTCAACCGGCTGCTGTACACTGAGTGGGACATGAATGTCAAATCAATTGCCACACAAATTGGTGAATATGGCCAGTGCTTTAGCCATTTTGCCTGAATCTGAGGGTGGGCATATGGTACTGGTACGGAGCTCATCCTGTCGAATTCATTGAACTAAAGATTCCTGCTTTGGTTTGTACCAAATACCTGTCTATATGAAAAAGATATTTCAGTATGTTCTACGTTGTATTGATTCATGGGAAATATAACCTGATGGAAAACCAACTTGAATATTCCGAATTTAGCATATAACCGTAGTATTATTGCCCCGCAAATACGAACAAAAAGAGTGAAAAAACGGAAATCAAAAGCAAACTAATAAAAACAATACCTCACCTTGCAAATGAAATGCCCTTCAGGAAGTCACATTTAAGACAACCAAAAAAAATGACCAGTGAAAGTCTTCAGTTTGTCATGATCTCTAGGGCTTTATTTAAACCGCAGCGATGGAGAAGTTCACTGGGTCATTATAAACTTACAGCCAGGGGCACTTTGACTAATTACATTTAAAATATTGATTCTTGAAGGTCATCACCTTGACTGTTGTCGAGCCGCTGTTAACCAACAGACAGACAGCATAAATGTCTTCAAATAAATACATACTGTCAAACTAAACCCGTGGTTGTGGATGCCTGATCAATCTTACCTTCATTATAACTTTATGGATGTTTATATAGTTACAGCTTGATAAGCTCCCAGTATTGGACGCGCGACCGTAATTTAGTTGTTAGGGCCTACTAATCCTACTTCGATGCACCGCTCACGGGGCCTAGCCCGTCTGTCGACCACGCACATGGGATCTTTACGTTTCCTCCCGATTTTCTACTGGTTTTTAAACACGTAAGAGTGTGAAGAGGACAATCCGTCGTCGTATCTTTGAAATACCATTGAATAACATGTTAAACCCCAATCAAATGTTTTAAAGTTCCCTATGCCGCAGTTTTATAGCTAGTATATTAACCATAGACACAACTATACATGTTTGGATAATTCATGGACTGGAGATCTGCGTTTCACTCAGCAGTAAGCATCCCTGGCAATACCAAAATTACGACGTTGTCTGCTCTCCATGATTTCAAAGAAGTAAATATGAATGGCGGTTCTGAGCCCTCCTCAAATGGGGTCAATCATTCACAAACACACAGTCTCATTCAAGGCTCGACTCCAAACCGTTACCATAAAACGTTGATGAGTTTGGATTTTACCGAACATTTTCCTCTTGAACCCTTTAATGGCTAATCGAAAGATACTCCTTTGACATGGTAAATTTTCTAACCCTTCACGATGTTTCAGATCAGAGATCTCGGAATGTCTCTTCTGAATAAAGCAGCATTCAATTAAGGACATGACTGATTCTGACCAAAACGTTACATAAAACATTATTTACGATTTTTTTTTCTCGCAAGATTTGAAGATGTTGACGCGATCTGACCAGCATACGAAAATGATAAAAGTTGAAAGTTACAATTTGAGGTCCATTTGGTATGTGTGTCCACATTAATTGCCACCGACTGCTTCGTCATTGCAAGAGCGCTGGAGAGAGTAATCGGGTGTAATTTGTCACCGAAACTGCTGACTGCAGTATCACTTGTTATAAAACAGATAGTAAAAGCTGCTTGTGGTAACAGATATTCAACGTAGAATTGTGCCGTTTTAGGAAGAGTGGCACACTCTGTGTGTATTGTTGTAGGGTTTATGAGTGTTCTGATCTTCATGGGCTTCTGCCAGCACAGCATTTATACATGGTTGTAATGAGTGGTGTACGAGGAGTTTATCTAAAGCCTGATCGATGTACCGGAAGTGAAGTATTCAACAGGCTCGTCAATTTCTGACTATAGTGTAATGCAGCCGGTTCCAGAGATCAATTTGCTTTGTAATGCAAAAATGGGTTTCACGGTGATAGGCAATCTAAGACCCTAAAATCGTTCAGATTAAAACTGGCATTTTTTTTTTGTTTTTCACCCATTTCTATGGTTGGGGTATGCCGCGGTCTATGCAATTGACCTGAACATTGCATTACACGAAGACAGATTGCTGTAGGCCTACATACCAACATTTTCAGATCATACTATTCATTCTATATGATTTAAAGTACTGTGCATTACGTAGACCAACGTAACATTAGGTAAAATCCAATTACTTTAGAATCAATCCGTACAAATAACATACGTTCACTATCTTCAGTTGTGTCTAGTTCTTGTTTGTTTGTTTGTTTTCTTTCTTTCTTTACCCTGTACCCTTTTTATTTATTGTTGATGTTATAATTATTATTATTATTATTTTGACGACATGTCTTTGTACTCTTCTCGGATGCGGATTATTTGAAATGTGGTTGATAGTTATCTGGACTTTATTCCACAATTACATTTTTCAAGCGAAGCAGGACCTGTTTAAAAATCATGAGAGATGTTTTCATGCTTGGAGGTTTGAACAAAGATTTCTCTTTAATGTTCTCAATGAATTCACAAATTTAAGTCGTGACATACACGAGACATGTTACAGGGACAAACATTAAGCCAGACTCCATCGCCGCCCAATACCCCATGTGTATTGTAAACCACATTCCATTGTGCTCCCTAATCATTTACAGAATACATAATGCTCAGTTGAATGTTTAATCTATAACTCACGTCAGTTGAGATTTCTGGGTGAGTAGAATAGTTCCGAGTCGATTTCTAATCCCTAGCATTAACCAGGTAACATCGATACATCAACCTTAATTGATGCAGAATAATAGCATGTCCTGTCACGTTAGGTTGAAAACAAATTGTTCTAGTACTTAATGATTGTTTAATACAAGTCCGGGTTCTGGCAAGCATGGATAGAGAACCGGTGTCCTCACTTGATATACATTCCTCTCTCCCGGGAGAATTTTAACGCCCTGGATCTCTCCAGACAGACCCAATCGTTCTGCAGTTACCATTTGCCTGCCTTTGTACTCTGCTTACGTTGACCAGATTTGCTGTAAGCCATGGATGGATACGGAAATAACGTTTGTATAATTTAATAACGTTCTGTCATAAAAAGAAAATTTGAATTCTAAATTCCGACCGCAAATAGTAACATTTGAGGTTACACTTTAAGGCTTCCTCCTTTTTTTTTATTTTTGCTGTGTGTAGTTGAATTAATAAATCAAGACCCCTGAAAACTGTAGCGACTATTCATATCGAATGTATATACTGAATGTTTTCAGCCAATCTTTGTAGGATGAAATATAGAACGATCTGATTTTTTGGGATTTTGCAAATTAGAACTCAAACCCTACTAACGAATGTGTCGTGATGAAATGTAAGATGTATTTCTTGATGGTCTGCAATTTGTGTAATTATGAAATTTCGTCATGCATAATAACATAAAGATGAAGGCAATTGTGTCCGTTCATGCAGGGTTGACCACTTCTTCAATTAGTACGTTAGTTAAGCAAATTAGGATCTCAATATCACATGAAGTCTTTGACTAGCATAAAACATCTGATGCTTCTGACCTTTCTGTTCGTGCTGTCCGTATTAAAGCACCAGTAATAAGCTTTAAGATTAAAATAAATTTAAAACGGTTTAAAGTATTTATTATATAAAAATGTGAATATTGAAATTTGTAATATTAGTTAACAATAACAGAAACGTTGTATGTTTCCAAAAATTAGATTTCTTTTCTGACTCGAATCAGGCGGACAAAACGTTTCGCTGTATTGCAGCAATATTGAAAACAAGTACCATTAAAATAGAACCATATATGCCGATGTTTGTAAAGATAATTGTCCATTTTCACGAATCGCAAGCAGTGTTTTATTCAACGTTTTCTTAATTCTTGAATAGCACTTTCTTAGTTTTGAACAGATTCTAGTACAGACAATTTTGCAGGTTGAAGCCGGTCCTGGAATCGAAACCAAGACACTCAGAGTTAGGCACCGAATTGCCAGCCACCCGGCTATAAGTTTTGAGCGACGGGTTTCTTGTGTAAAATATTCTGAACTAGAACATGTTCAAACTAGAGTTTTATCCCACAATAGCGAAAGCTCTGTTAAGATACACATTCTAAAAGAGACAAACATCAGTCAAATGCTGGATTTTATGTTAATGATATCTATGTTGTATTGGACTGACAACTGTTTGACCTAGACCTATGGTAGCTGTGTCAGTCTCAATCTGTCAACCAGATTAAAGCCCATTTTCCTTCTTTGCTGCTAAATTTGGTTCCTCGGGTTGTCTATCGCCTTGAAATCTATCATTACGTAACAAAAAAGTGATCTCAAGAAGAAGCTAAATAACACTGGTGTTAGAAATTGATTGATTCTGTTGAATGCAACAACTTCCGGTATAGCGATGAGATTTTAGACAGAGGTCTCATATAATTCCTATCAGAACCTACCGGAGATGGTATCTGAGTCGGAAAGCACATGTCGTAAAGTGACCGTAGGTAAACAGTTCACATGACCACGTCACACAACGCTCAAGCGATTAGCTATTGTAAGGCGGGATTGTGTTCCTAAAAAATTTCAAATAAAAAAATATAAACTTTTCATTCTAGAATTGAATTTCTCTTCGGTAAATTATATATAGGCCTACATTTTGCGGTTTTGTGATTGATTAAATTGTAATCGAAGGTTTTGATTTTGTGTGACGTCATCGGATACTCTACCCGCTGAAAACTGAGTATCAATGGAATAGAGCTAAACATAATATATTAAGTTAACCGAGCAAATGACAAGCCCGGGTTCTGTTTGACCTTTATACATTTGTGTTGACGTATATATGTTGCTTATCCATTGGTTAGCAGCGCCAAGAAAGAAGCCAGTCCAAGACCAGTGCTTTTCAATACTTAAAATGTAATAAGTCAAAGTGCCGCTGGTTAAAAGTTTCCTAATTACCCAACTAACACCTCTCAATCGCTTCAGTTTAAATAGATCCCCTAGCATAAACACAAAGTAAAGAACGTAACATTTTTGTTGTTAAAATGAATGTGAACGCCCGAAGGATGTTTAATTTCTGTCTTGTTTTTGTGTGTGTCGATGTTTCAACAATCGCAAATGGAAATCTTGATATTACTACTTTTTGTATGGAAGAAGTGTTACTAATCCTGCGTAGTTACAGAGAAATTGTCAATATGTAGTTATGATTCATACAAATAACTTTCCTTTCCGATCAACTTTACCCGTTTTCTCAAAGTTGTAGTACATTTTGAATATCAGCTTTTAACTGCAGGGTAATAAACAGGTTGAGTAGAACTATGCTCAGGTTGAATAGAACGATCTTCTTGTCTTTCAATCCCAAATTCCGTATAACTATATACTCTCATTCCTGTATAAGAGAACCCAGGGCTAGGATCAATTTTCAGCTTGTCGGACTACGGACTAGGAATCTCCCGTCGATATACCTTCACAGGTTTCGAATCTACCAGTCACCTAGGTGATATGAGGGGGAAACACGAAGTGCCATCAGCAGTCGCGGTGGTGTTTTTTTTACGAGGTTTCCGCACGGTTTCCCAACGTAGTTAAGTAACAAAAGCTAAAAAGTGGACAAACCGTAGTCATACAAGTGAAATCCCCTTGAATATGACGGTATACCTCAACCAAACAAACAACTCTTTATAAGATGAATAATCTGTTAAAGGTCTCCCGTTGTCCGATTCAATTAAATCTTTAAATAGTTTCTTTGTCTACATTTAGAAAATTGTCAGAACTAGACTATCAGACTAACATAATAACTAAAGGCATGTGTGAGCATAGTCTGGATAAAACAAACGTTAATTAAGCGTCCCTGTGTGAGCGCAACCTGAGGAGACAGATTCGCGGCCTTTACCCGGATAAATTTTTTGTGTTTTTTAACCGGGAGCATTCGTGACTGAGTATGTAAGAGTGCTGGTCCGTGGATCAAAGCCCGTTGGAGGCAAGCAAATGCTCTTTCTCAAGCTCTCTCTCTGTATATAGATATATTTATTCATTGTTGAGTGAGGAGATGTTGCTTGCCTCCTCCAGGATTCGAACTCCACTCTTTTTTTGATAGGAATATGTCCGTAAATCTGACACATATAATTATGTAGCTGATATTTCGGATGCTCCCACCTTTTATCACAGTATAAAACAGCCTTCATGGAAATAGTGACGTCACAACGGACCAAAGTCTGTGAAGCCCGTCCATATAACTACATATAAGTGTATCTATACATGTCAAAGAGAAATTGAAACAAAAAGTAACATGGCGATTTCCAGCTAAAGTTATGCTAATTATATTAATGCTAATCTTATCATTCCTAACAAACCAAGCGATATGGCTGCTTTTGTACATGTAAGCCTTTCATTCACATAACACGATTGCTGCGTTCCCACAGAATTCTTGAGTATGGCTCAGAATAATCACGCTTGTTAAATAACCCGCTGGAGATATGTGCGTGTATTCGTAAACGTGTAAGTCCTGGTAAAAATTCGTTGTTGGTGTTGTTATAATCAGGTGACTGCTTACTAACATAGCTGCCACTGGATGTGTCTTTAGCTGTCATTCCTTGGGTTATGGAAAACGGAATGGGCGCCAAAGTGCTTCTGTGATTAGATGCCGTAGGAGTAAAAAGTATATCTTGGTCAATATGAAAAGATGCATACTAACATGTAGCGAAACGTACAGTATTGGAGTCGAATGAAATAATGGGTCATGTGGTATTAAATTTAGCTTTGATTTCTGTTTTCCGTCTTTTTTGTATGCGTTAATGTGACACCGAGAAACAACACGGCCAACAATTCCACAAATAGTTTTTTTTGATGGATGGCCAAATCAAAATACTCATTGACATTTTTCACTTATTTTTTTAAAATTTCCGTTGTATTACTGTATTGTTCAATCTGTTAAAAATAATGGCCTATGATGAATTGCTTTATTTCCCACGGAGCATCATTTTGCATTCTTTCATCAATAGTTCTGTTTGCCGTGGTAGTGATAAATCGTCAGGGATTAGCCAGCCTTGGTCGTGAGGTATGAGAAAACATCTTCCGTTCAGGATTTTAAAAACAGTTAGTGTCCGGATGATAAACAAACATTCGGGGATTTCTCTGACATTAATCTTGAATAACCCTGGTTTTGTTTCCCGTCGTTAATTATGGTCTGGGCTTTGATTAGTCTCGGTTTTCCACGTGTATAGCCGACCACAGGTTCAATGGCTCCTTTCTAATACATATCAGTCCCAAATGTTATATCTTTGATGTAGAAAAGAAACATTTTCCTGACCTCCACCGGGAATCCAACTCGGGTAAATAATATATATATGCATTTGACAAAGGCCATACATTAAGTTAAACGGTAAAATATGTGATAGTTCGCTTAAGAGAGCCGGCTTGGGTAAAACTTCCATACGGCTGAACAGAGAGAAACACTATTTCTTTGTGATATCAGGCTCTCGATACAAGTACGGGCAGAGATAGAAAACTTGCTTGTTTTTCTATAATTACTTAAGCAGACCGTGTTTGCAATGCACATGGTAGGCAATGACAGTTGTTTGACGAGTCGCATTCCTAAGTACCACCAAGGTTTGACATGTTATACAGTCCAACTCGTCAAAGTAACATTCACACTGGGTTTTTTTTTTCAAATGTGATCAATAAAATTTACCATGTAAAATCAGATTCTCTACATCAGTAAGCTCACCAAGTATATAACGCTGAAACGATCGTTTGTTGGAGGCGTGTTGTTTTGTAATTATCGAGGGTCTGGCCGGGGTAAACACGCTCTATGTCTCCATCCATTATTAAGTAATTTCGTGAATGCGGTCAGCCATTTGTCAAAAAGCTTTAATTCTCAGAAGTCAGATGCTGATCCGAAACGGCATAGTAACACCAAACGTGACAATATTTTCTCACATTCTGTTAGGACCTGATGATTTTACACGCGTTTTTCAAATTCAGATCTGTTAATTGGATTAATTGGATCTGATATCCACACCGTTTACCAGACACAACTCCAAATCGACACTTTTCTTATTTAGGGCTAGTTTTCACCATGTACATGGCTGCTCTTTGAATTATCCGCAAGAGAGAATGAGCAAAAAATGGTCAGCCCGAGCATATGATCGGTACACATAAACTATGCACATGGTGTCTTGTGTGCTTGTGCATTATAGCTCAACAACTATGTGTAGCTCAATTGTATGGTAGACTGTTCTTGACATACTGTTTCTGTCTGTATAACAATGACTATGATTAAATAAATATTCGCCGCAATCAGTTTACAAAAGTCTGCTGCCAATTAGTTTGGATACATATTATTTTTATAGCAATTATCATGAATATTTATGGAATATTCAGATATAAACTGTTTGGAATAAGTTGTGGTGTTTAATCGGTCGAATTGTGTCAATGGACAGAAATTGACCAATCAGAGATTGAGACAGCGTGCATGTCCCACACGTGGAGATGTAGCATAAATACATCATGGATGTATTACACTGAAATGTACTCAGTTATATATGGATGAAACTTTGATACGAATTGATCAGACCTGCCGGCAACCGTATACATGTACATGTACTCAGTACATTAAATGATTCATTGGTGGGAACAGTTTAACGTTTGAGTCAAATGGCTCAGCTTTTATACCTTTCGAAGCGAGCAAATTCACTTTGCGATGTCAGTGATAACACGATATACATACTGACTCTGGCGCACAAAGTTTCTATTAAAGCGCCATGAAGCAAGCTCTTCGCTCCGAATATACCGGAAACGTGTTATTGTGCAGTCGAGACGTTTAAACAAATTCTATGAATAATTAATCGGTAAACACAATGCCAAAATAGAATAACACTTATAGGCAAGAAACCACAGAAAATGCGGAGTTTATCTTCAATAAAGCCTTTTGGATTTTACAATCTTTTTTTCCTGAAGGACAAAATATGCTGTTATTAACATACTAATATAACGCACTATTATACTCAGCTGTTTAAAATAGACAAAGCTACTGCAGAAGTAGACGGTTAAATATGTAGGGATTAATAAAGATGTTATGAAATGATACATAGGTTGCATTAAATTGTCTTCCTGCAATGTGTGTCGCCCGCATTGAATGAGAAGTGAGAGAGCAATGTGTGTCGCCCGCATTGAATGAGAAG
>JAQQZZ010097764.1:0-16823 GCA_030265115.1 Mopalia vespertina | reverse complement strand
GGTCGTAGCAAGACAAATTACAGCTGTATAAATACACCGGGACTATGCTTTGATGTCATTCAGCTGTACATCAATCCCATTCCCTTTTTAAAGATACAAGTCACCCAAATCAAACAAATTATAAAGATACTAACAAGTTTAATCATTTTTAAGTGAATAAAATTGTTCAATTTTATGTTGACCTACATAAACAATTATGCACTTTTGGTTTATTGTAAAGGGAGAGTACCCTCGTGACTTCCTGGTAAGACAGTAATGGTGCGGGTTTATCCCCAGTCTGCGTTGAAAAGCTAGATGGTACTTGATGGTTACAAAATGACAACATTATTCATTGCTTCAGCCTTGGGATCTGTGCCATTCTGCTATCGAAAAAGAGTAGTGAAAATCCGCTACCTATACACCTGGGTCCGGTTTCACAAAGCGATCTTAGCTTATGCAAGACGTAATTGCCATGACGACCAGTGTTGAAAACATAGTGTTGCCATGACAGTTACGTTCAACGTAAGCTAAGATCGCTTTGTGCCCCAGCTGACTAACCTTCTATTTTGTAGAAAGCCGGGTTGCTGAGGTGGCCAGCCTTTACTGCTGAGGATTTGGTGCCTATAACTCTGAGGGTTGTAGGTTCGATTCGTGGACGGGTTTCAACCTTCAAAATTTCCTGAACTAGAATCTATTCAAACTAAGAAAGTGTTATCCCACTATAACGAAAATACTTGAATACTCTTGACTAGAAAGTTGAACACCACTCATACAAACATTAACGTAAATTAAGATCGTTGCCTGAAACTGACCCCTGAACTGTCTTACGAAGCATGCGTAGCCAGCGTTGGGTGTTTCGAAATGTCAAAAAGAGTATGTTCCCAATATTCCGAGACTTACATTACCAAGAAGACTCAATGCTTTCCGTACTGGAAAACTATCCAATCAGCAATCAAACCTATTTCAATTGTCTAACCATGTAGTTTATTTTCAAGTTTAGGCCTAACATTTATACCTGACAATTCCTTACAAACTGTTGTACAGGTGAGCCGGGAGACAAATACAGACGCCGTGGAGCCGACTGAATCCTGGTCACAGAGATTTGCTTCAAAGAAGGATCCAAAACGGAAGAGACCTAAGCAGGATTACAACGATCGGAAATTTGACCTACTGACTGGCAATCTAGATTTCATGCTGAGAACGCTTTCCGCCAATGGTACTGTGCTGGGAGACTTGTCATGCGCAGCAGATATTCAGCAAATTGTTCGCGAATACCAGGGTCATATTGAATGTAGCGGTGACACTGAGTATGACTATAATGATCAATATGGGGATACATGCACTTCAGACGATAATAAACTTGATCCCACAGAATCCATCGGCAATTCCAATACAACGGATAATAATAATGAAGAGAATGGTGCCGTTAGAGAGGAGACGGAATCAAATAATTCTAAAACCCCCAGTTTTTTTACAAGCCTCTTTTCTCAAACAAAAGCTACCCAGTCGGCGTTCCAGGACCCGGCCATTGTCTCGTACTCAATCGACACACCTTCACCAGCTGATCAGTTTCCGTCTTTTGGTTTGTTTTCCTTTCCTGGATTTGGTCGAATGTAATCAATATTTGGTTTACACTGAGACGACTTTTTTGTATTTAAAAATGACGACGATTGGCGAACCTTGGATAACCAAAACGAAACTTATATCTTTTTTAAATAATTACTTTCAATTATTTGTTTAACGTTTTTGTGTCCACTACACCGTTTAGCTTTTTAAACTTCTAATGCACTGATGTTGTCAGTTTATTTTATTTCTCGCATTATGACAATCCGACGATGTCGCGTCCATTTCGCGCAATTACGTTTGAAATCTTACAAGACATGTATATCGTTATTTGGTTTTTGTACGCGTCTGGCAATTGTTCCTTCTTATCTCTAATTTATTAATGGACTTATATATACACTTACAATTTTTTTTCTATATTTGTACAACATTTTTGTATTTTGTTTATAATAAACTATTATACTCAAAAATTTTAATTGGGTCGATTCACATAAAAAGAAAATAAGCTCTTATTAAAAACTATAAAACAAAACAAAGGAATTATTTGCAATGAATATTATTTGAATATAAATCAATATAAAATTTGTATAAAAGCAATATGTTATCATATTAAAAGTGTTTTCATACAGAAACAGTCAGTATGTGCACTATATCTGTTTTACAACATACCCTTATCCCCTAGTTGTATGAAATATTTATGGCGAATAAAATATTATATAGTTAAATACGCTCTGTGTTTTGGTTCTGTGAAAATATAGAAATTTTTGCTACTCAGTTGCATTGTGGATAAATTTTATCTGCATGTGGGTTCTCATTGTCCCAGGTTAGTCGTTATAGTATGGTGTCATCGCTTGGTGTGGGCTGTACATTAGAGGACATCGGTGTGGGCTGTACATTAGAGCACATCAATGTGGGTTGTACATTAGAGGACATCTGCGTGGGCTGTACATTAGAGGACATCGGTGTGGGTTGTACATTAGAGTGTGTGCTGTACATTAGATGACATCGGTGTGGGCTGTACATTAGAGGACATCGGTGTGGGCTGTACATTAGACATCGGTGTGGGCTGTACATTAGAGGACATCGGTGTTGGCTGTACATTAGAGGGCATCGGTGTGGGCTGTACATAAGAGGACATCGGAGCACAAGGTTTAAAAACGAGACGAAGGTCTTTGTTATCTGACTAAAATCTCTGTCGTCATTTTGACATAACTTGAGCCGTCCGATGCTTTGACAGAGGTCTTTACCTCAAACCTAAAACCGATTTCGAGATTTTAAACAGCCATTCCAATTACCACACACACACACACGCGCACGCACACACAAAGTAAGAGGCGCTTTTGTCTGTTCAAAATTTGGCTGTTCGGAAATCACAAAACAGCACAAAATTTGAAATTTAGGCGATCCTGTTTTTCCATGAAATGCCGTAAGATTAGAACACCAGGGAGCACCCAACTTTTGGAGACAGGTAAGTCAGGACGTTAAACTCTCTTCCTCACTAGTCACGGTTGCACCATATTTTGGCCAAACAAGGAGGAGTCCGAGATAACACTCCTAGTGAAAAATCCCAATCAAACCTACAAAACCTGGACTAAGTGTACGAATTGATGCGTGTCATAATGGCGACGATCGTTTGACTTCTGAGATGATGTGCGCAGCACATTGGAGGACTTTGGAGTGTAACCGAGATGGAAAACAGTGAAGGACGCTATAGAAAATGTCTTCCAAAATGATTTTTCTGATATTTTAATGCCATTAAATTATAGCCACTATTAAGCATATACATGTATGATTTACAATTTTAATGTCAATCTACTCTCGATTTGTTGACAAGAAATAATATAAAATTAAGATAACGAAATTTGAAATGGATTTTATTTATTTTAATTTAATGTTGGTGAAAAGAGATGAAAAGTCGCACATCGGGATGTAACGGTTGTTTAACGCCCTGAAAAGAATCACAACACCGCAAGTTTGCTCGACGGATAATTAATGTATTTATTTAATGTGAAGGCTATTTTTATCTTTCAGATGAATTAAAACTATATTAAAAATAAAACAAAAGCCATGTTCTTTATTACGTAGACCTATATCGATAGACAACACGGTGCATTCGAAAGGTTAGAACTAATGCCACCTGGTTGACCAATTTGACATTGAATATAACAAAATAAACTGTTTTACCCCATATATGCCAAGTTGTTGTCTTATGATTGGTCGATACCACGTGGGGTAGCATAAAACAATGACGTTGCATGATTTCTGTCCATGCCGTGCAATAGTTGTAATGTTGTACGCTGGAGTGTGGTCCGGACAGTGAAGCTTATTCTCCAGCCTGTCAAGTTATATCTCCTCTTCACCCATGTGAAAGCTTTTTCAAGTAAAGCAGACGTCTCTATCCCGTCAAGTAAAAGTGTTCTCTTATAAAGCAGCTGGAATGCGACTCAGTTTCACAGAGTTTTAATGTCAGCATATTTCGCTATGTTTACCAATTCAGTCCCAAGTACTAGAACGAATACATTTGGTACAACAAACCGGCTTCACGCATTGAACATAAATTCTCTTGCGCTGACAAAACATGATGTTCCATTCTGAGACCTGCAGTATTTGTATAATGGCATACTGCTATGGCAAGCCGTTTTATCACTTCTACCTTTATTCTACATATGTCTAATTAGTTTGCTTTTATTTTACTTATCTACAATTCTTTTTTACAGATGTGAAATTCTTTTTTACTTATGTTAAAAAGATTTTCACTTATGTGAAAAACAATTTAACTTCTGTACAATAAAAAATTATTCTACATATGTAGAATTCTTTTTAACAAATGTAAAATTTCTTTCAACATATGTAAAATTCTTTTTTATATAATAAAGATAGAAGTGATAAAACGGCTTTCCATTGACTGCCTCTTCGATATGATATCCTCTACCGATATTACTGACAATCTATAGTCTAATGTAGAAAAAACAAAAATAAAGTCTTAGCTCGCCAAGGGGAGGTCACTCTCAACTGACTGCACACGTTGTGACGACTGTCTCTCCGGAGTCGTGAGAATGCGAGAGTGGGGAGAATATTGTTTTGAGTTTTGACAACAAGTGCTGTGGATTCATTCGGCCCAGCCTGCAAGCAGCCTATAAGTTAGTTTCGAAAAAAATGGCCAATATTAATTTTAACTCAAAACCTAAATATCTACAATTAAACTACAAATAAATTCATTTGAGGTTTATTTGTTGAAACTAAAAATGATTCAATCTTTCTGATTAACTGTTCACTTCTTCGAGAGTCCAATAAAATGTTATAGTCCTATTTTTGGCATGCACGCGCGAGTGGTCGACACAATCTGAAGGCATTACGTCGTCCTCACTATTAAGATCTTCTTAAATTACCCCAAGCATGGGAGCTATTAAGATGCCCCAAGTAAGATGCCCTCTGGTCGTTTACAATGTTTTGCGCTTCTTTTATTTGCTGGTCTGTGGCATTCGTCGCCCCAAATATTGGCGGAAATTAATGCGCGATGGCCTGATGACCGCGTACGAAGGTTGTCTTAGTCTCGTCCACTAAAGAAAATCTCGCGAGAATACGATTGCCTCGCATAACCATCACCTTCCCGAGACAAGTGAAAAAATGACGAGGCTGACACCACTTCACCCTTACCACGATTGACTTCGAAACCGTGGCAAACATTTCATTGGACTATTGTAGAAGCGAACAGCCGAAACGAAAGCAGTTTACAAAAGCAGGTATCGATAACAACAAGACTGGCGCCACTGTCCATACCTATTTAATGTGACTACGTTAGTTTGTCGAATAAACAAACGTTACTCAAAAGTTGCCATTACAGACTACAGTCGACTCGGGTTTTCCGTCTTTGAGAGCAGGATTGGAATTGAGGACAGACTTGATGCAACGATTGTCATTTCTGTCTTACCGCGAGAAGATGGGTAACCAATAGATTTGTTGTTCATTTACATGTGACCGTCTGACTTACAATACTTTCATGAACACTAACAAGACCAGCATGTGACTTCTAAAACTTGTTTACCGCGCGGATATGGAAAAACGATTTTAGTAGTCATCACTTTATGGTCTTGTAGGGCTTAAAATTTACATCGTGTGTATCCCTTTAAACATTAGCAAAATGTTTAAATAAAGAAAAATTGGTATTCTTTTTAAGTTCACGGGCTGCTCTACTAAATACACTTATAAATTTTTAGTTGTAGTATTATGATCTCAGAAATAAACCATCAAACATGCTCAATGGTTTTTTTGAAGATCCAACCAATCTGCAGCAAGTTTGTAATTCTGATTATCCAAGATTCTTAAAAAAATATGCGGGTGGTTTGAAAGAAACTTCCTATTGCCTTGAAGCTCTCATAGCTAACTTAAGTACGGCGTTTAACACCAACCGAACAAACACATATACATACAAATGTTTCCGACCTATGTTACTGGTCGTATGATCTTCGAAAAATTGTTGTCTACAAAATCAACCCAAGGGTCCAGTTTAAGGTGTCCCACAAATGAATATTACCGCCTGAATATACGTTTAATAAGTCACACAAGTTGTGAATATCGCTTGTATCTTAGTCGATTCTGTTTCACAAGTAGTGATTACGTCTGAATATAAGTTGAATGTGTCCCACATGTGATTATCACCTCATTATACGTTTAATAGGTCACACAAGTGGTGAATTACGTCGGAGTATAAGTTTATTGCGTCCCACGCGTGGTGATTACCGCCTGAATATAAGTTTAATGCCTCCTACAAGTGGATATTACCACCTGAATATAAGCTAAGTACATCATACAAGTGGACATTTACCTCCCAAATATGTTTCTTTGATTGGGTTTAACGTCGTACTCAAGGGTATTTCACTTATAGGACGACGGATTGTCCACTTCACAATGTTTCTTGCCTCATTACGGTGAAAAAACGGGAGGAAACCTCGTAAAATCCACCCCCGCGATTGCCGGAGCCACATCGTGTGACTCACTCATATACCTGATGGTAGACAGACCGACAAGATCCGGTGAACAGTAAATTGGAGTAGGATTAGTAAGCTAACCAAAACCAACACAGATGTGTGAAACTACACCTGTCAAAAGCTGTATACTGTAGAATGGCCGCAACTTTGCAAAAAAACAAATTTTAAAAAATGTGTATGGAGCTTTAACTAGATCTGTAACTTGTCATAATAAAGCTGCAAGCTTTTAATAAAATCGGCTTAAGCTTTGAGCCCAAAAGGTGTGAAAGATTGTGTTACAGACGGTTTGACAGACCAGGGGTAAACCTAGCTCAGTATTGACTACGCTAGACTCACGAGAGCAGGGAGGCTGTGTATTACCCATAGCTAGGGTAAGCCACGTCTCCTCTGGTTCCACCGATAGGGGACTAATGTACCCATTAAAGCCAGGTCGTCCTCCTCAGCTGCGTCGGGAGATGTTTTACTTGATAAGAAAAAAGTACACTTCAGACAGAGTTTGAATACACTCTTTACTGCAAAATAAGCTTCGCACTTGCATTGTATTGAACATGAAAGTAAATACCATTGACAATGAATCACATAAACAGCCAGGTCTGGGTGAGGACAGGCTGACAATACTATACAGACATTGGTTGTCGTGAGGACAACTGTTTTTATCACCAACACAGTTACACTGGACTGGTCACAGTATAGAAAACACAGCGTAGGACCACAAGCTGGCTTACCAATAACTCATATGTACATGGAACTATATTATAATACACTAACTCGGATCTTAAATTCACCAAGTTCTGTTAAAAACCACATTCTGTGGGACATAATGTGAAGCTTACTCCTCAGCTGAGACGGTGAAAGTGGCATTAGGGAGACGTTTTCTTGTTACTGATAGGGTGATGCCTCGAACAGCTTGCAGTACATCACAATAAACGTGTGCTAAAGCAAGCGTCTTTTCACTGCCATTAATATAATACAAGGCTTGCAGGACAGCTATGTGCTGTGCACCCAATATATCTTATAATAAATATGTCGTATTTATAGTATTATGACCTGATTTAGTTAAGTACAGAGTTTAATGCCTTTCTCAAATACAACTTTCTCTTCAATTTTTCACCATTACAGTACACAGTGTATACATTTTCACCTGGTCTTCATCGCCATCAATAATCATTTTCGTAATGACAATTATTCCTATTAGGAAACACTAAGACATTTAGGACTTTACAGACTGTAGGAGTGGTGTTGAACATCAAATTGAGACAAATGTCTGTATTATTTCCCTTTTTAAAGGCAAGACATTATCGAAACCGAAAAATCTTGCCATGTGTGGGACGTCTGACCATGTGCACTGAGCAAGGGCCAGTTGTTCACAGCCCTTTTAAATTGAATCCTGGGTTAGATAACATCACATGTTGACAACTATCCCGTATCCTAGATTTATGATTTCATCTGATATTAGTCAATAATTTTTATTTTTGTTATTTTTTGAGCAACTGGTCTCGGGGCACAATATTAGAGGTGCATACATACAACCAAGGGGGGTAACTCTTGACATGTGTTTATCTGATGAATTAATGGGACAGTCTTGTTATAACAGTATCAAGCCCACCTCCAAAAACAATTTGCCATTATTTTAAGAATTACACCAAATGTTTAAAAACTGCAACCAAAACTGATTAAAAATAAAGACAGAAGAAAGTAAATCAGAAAAAAGTTTCAACAATACTTGTCACCAAAAGAACAAAAGCTAAATTAACCCTAAAAATGCCCAGGCTTTAACAGAATATTTGTTTGCTTGGGTAATGTACAACAGTAAATCGCCTTTAAACTTTTAAACAATTTATGTACAATTTTTATTCTCAAAAAGTATTATGACCCATATTGTGAATATATATGAGCATAAAATAAACAAGTTTCCTTAAAACAAAAAGGAAATTAAAACCAAATATTGCAGTCACAGTTTTGTACATTGTCAGATATCACTCACAGAAAAACTTCACGTTAGTAAGAGGAGTTAGCTATGCCGCATCATTTGACAGTTTACCATTACTAATCTTTGTACAATTAAGTTTCTGAGCACTTTAGCACAATTTTAACACGACACGGTTTTTTTAAAACCATAATCTTAACAGTCTCTACCTGCATAAAATACTTTGCAAATATGGAAGTGAAAGACATTGGGGTTGACCTTATTGGGGCTCTAGTTTAGTTGGTATGCTTGTTGTGTCTTTTTGGTTTGTTTTCTGATTAGAACAGCCTGGATTATCATCTTCATCGTTGACATGTGTTGTAACATGTGGTTTAGCCATCATTGACTGTAATGCTGGAATGGAGTAGAGTGGAAACTGATATGGATAGGTCAGAGGGAAGTAAGGGTAGTTATGAGAGGTTTGAGACGTTCCTTTACCATACGTCAATCTCTCTGGTAAGCCATTCTGCTGGCATTTACCATCAGAATCCCCAATTCCTTGACCACTCGTCGCATTGCCGGATGAAACTGAACTGACAGACTTAAGGAGACTGGGCTCCTGATTGTTTCTAGTAATACTGTGATCTTGATCTGAGTCACCAGGGTTAAAACACACTCTGTCTGCCCGAGCCTGTGGTAAGGAGAGGGCAGCTGGGGTCAAACCAGACACCAAGGCCGGCTGAAGAGAGCTGACTGGTAATGGGCTTAACAGGGGGTTGGTTAGAGTAGGTGGACCTAACTGTATTCCTTTCCTCTGTTTGAATTCCTCCACTTCAGCCTGCTGTTTGTGCAGAATCTCATCACGTTCCTGTTTGTGTCTGAAACAAAGCAAAAAAAAAAACATCTTCAAAAAATATAACTTTATAACCTTAAAAGTACAGTTTAAATCACAGTTTGCGCAAACCCTTTGTAGTTTGTCGATGTCCTTGCAGTCCTAAAGTTTGATAGACTACCCTCTGAACATATAACCATTACGCACTTTTCTCCCTTAGGAAATAAAAGTGGCTGGGAACACACTGATCCCAGCCACTATTGCTCTGTAAAAGACCTACATCACAAGGACCATGACCTCAGCCTGTGGTGAAAAAACAAACACAACCCTAGTAAGCTCACCTGACCAACATCTCGATATATTCTGAATCTCTCTCCACTATGTAGACTTCTTTTTGATCAGTATCAGACATCTAGAACCAAGGAAAAAAAAGATCAAACTGTTATAGTTAGTACACAAAATACCTGTCAACAGCCAGGACTTAATCAAGTGTTATAAGATTATGAGTATCCTTCCATAAAAAGCTGAAGGCATCAAAAACACACTATAGTAAAGAGAAAAGATAAATTAAAAGGTTGTGCCATTTAAAATCCATATTTGACCTATAATCAGAACTAAAAAAAGGCCAAAAAGAACTCGTATATCTTTTTGTAGACATTTCACAGCTTAGAGATTTTGAATTGTAATTCCAAGACAACATAATTGACAGGTTTAAATTACGTTATACATACATTGTTCATGGAAATCATTAAAATTGGTCAGTCAGTAATAAGTTAAATTAAAAGCTTAATGTCAGTTAATGTTATTGCAACAGCTATTAACTAATAAACCAAACATTACGAACTAAACAATAAAACAGCATTGAAGTAAAACTCTAACTTTCACACATAAGCACAAATTAATTCAAGTTCTAATGCAAGCATGTATTACAAAACAATTAGCAAACAACTATTCATGCTAGCTAACATTAACAACTTTTTTTGCGTGTCCGAGACTGGTATTATTAACTTTTGTCTATCCTTTGAACTGATTTTCTGCTCAGGAATTTTTTTAAATTAACCTGTAGTGTAGCCCTCCAAATATTAATATAATGGAGGGTAGAAAGTGTATGTTGAGGATTGATCATGGCAACATTAGTTTAATCCATTTATTTTCAATTTCTGGCATAGAATTTCCTTTATCTTTAAGCATAGGTGTCTGTCTACAGTTACAGAATGAGGCACAGCAGGGCAATATCTTCTCTTGCTGCAAGTGTATGCAAAAAAAAAAAGCAAAATTTTGATAAAAGGTGATATGTCTACATTGACAGACAGAACGGAGATCTGTTTTCCCTGCCACCATTTTCTATACAAAGTTTGGAACATTTACAAACCTTAGACTCTTGGTGACTGTCTGGTGCCCTCCTAGAGCTAGGGAAAGGACTGGTGGTCAACATGGGAGAAGTCTGCACTGCCATATCAACAGGCAGCTCTGGAGAACTGTTTATTGCTAGTAGTTTTAGATTGAGAGTGTTATGGTTAGAATTTTGCCTGTCACTGAAGCTTCCAGTGCCAGAGGTTAAGCTGCTGTTAGAACTGGCATTTACAACATAAAGATCATCAACAGATGAAGCTAAAGATTCTTCAGAGAAAAAGCGATTAAGCAAAGTATGGCTAATATTAGAAGGCAGTTCAACAGGGTTAGTAGTGGCAGGGGAAACAGATTGGAGGATTAGAGAGCTAGAATCTACAGTATCAGTTATATCACGAGTGTTAACATTACTCACATCAGAGTGATCTACTACATGACCATTAGGTAACATGCTCCTTACATTAGCTAAGGTCTCTCTTGATGAACTATCCACCCCTTCCAGATTGTCACTGTGGACAGAAGATAGAGCAAGGGCTGGCAGATTGGAGACAGAATTAGATGGGGTCAAAGACTCTTCACGCATCGTTGTCACCTGAAACCGACCCCGTTTCGTAATCTTCGAGCCGGTATCTTTAGAATTGTTGGCATGCATCGTAGAAATGTGACCCACTGTTCTATTTTGATTGGCATTCTTCACAGAAGAAATAATCTGTTCAGTGTCTTGCTTATTATTGTCAGACTCTACTTTCTCTTGGGGATTAATGTTTATAATACTGTCTTCAGATGGATTGAGGGTTACAACAGAATCTTCCGTTGAGGCAGACGTCTCTTCCTCGGTTTTTATTAAATGTAATACAGGATCATTCTTCACAACACTCACACTAAAGCGAGACTTCTTTCCTACTGGTACAGTTGGAATTTTGAAAGTCTCATCAACATTTCCTGTAGATTGTTCACTTTTGTTCTCACTTATTTTGTCCCTTTTCTGCGCAGATAATGTTTTTGGTAAGGAATCATCTGCTTGTTCTTCCATTGGTGATATTATTTGTTCCATTCCCTCGGGAAACATGGGCAATGAGAGGGTAGCCTGACCACCTCCAGTTTCTTTCTTCCCATGAAGTTTCTCGATTATTGCTTGTTCCAGATTAGCCAAGTTAACATCTACTTTCTTTGGTAATGGTGTTTGTACTTGATCTACCACCACTCCATCTACAGGAAGACTAAGGAAGTCAGGAGGTCTACCTTCACTTGGGGTTTGATAGACATCAGTCTCTGGATTCCTTTGTCCCATATCCATCTGCCCCACAAATCCACCAACAGGAAAGTCAGCGGGGGTGCCTATCCCAGGGGCACCAGCAGTCATCACATTACCACTATTGGGGTAGCCCATTTGACCCTGTGCAAAGGGATACATATACTGTCCTGCATTCATGGATTGCAATGCTTGAAGATAAGAATTCTGCAGTTGCATTTGGTGGAAAGGGTCTGTCTGGTAAAGCTGTAAATAAGGGTTCTGTTGTAGAAGTGCCAGCTGTTGCTGTTGAAGGAAATACTGTTGGTGTATATTATGCATTGGATAAGCAGGGTTCATATAAGGGAAGAAAGCTGGTGCAGCAGTAGTTTGACCCACAGGGGAATTATCAGCAACATTTGTGACAGAGACAGACAAAGGGACACCAGTTGGCTGGCCTTGACCCTGATCGGAGGATAAGTTGCTCTGGGAAGCAGGATTTGACTGTATCAGGAGTCCATCACCAGGCAGTCCCTGGTTGTCAATCACAGGAGTGGAAGCAGGCACTGTTGTATGGGGAGGAGCCATGTTGTCAAGATTACTGCCAGCTTGAGGATTGCCTCCTGGTTTCTGGGACTTTCGGAACTCCTGAAGTTTGTCAGCCAAAGCATTTATATCCAGGGGGACTGCCGCAGGAACTTGAGACTCGGAATTCTTATTTTTGTCAAGTTCTCCACTACTGGTCATGACATCCTCCTCAGCCAATGCTGTGCTACTTTGGGATGTAGTGAGTAAAGCTTGATTGCCTTCCATGCCTTCAAACATCTCTGTGGAAACCGGTACATTGTCTAAGTTTACAGTAGAACTACTGGATGTATCTAAGGGAAATTCATGTTCCTCTTCAGGAAGTTTGTTTTCAGAGGGGTTTGCTTCCGATACTTTACAGACAACAAACTTTTTGGTTTTACTCTGAACTACCTTGTTTTGCTCTGAAATATCGATGTCCACAGACTCAGCTTTCACAGGAGAAGGTGTTTGACTAGATTCTTTTTCTGCTGGTTCAGCACTTGTTTCCTTCTCTTCTGGCGGAAAAACTTTCTCTCCTTCAGGCTCACCAAAATTTAACTTCTGCAGACAAAGTACCATAAATTAATGTTCCTCCAGTGCACAGTGAAAGCAGTTTGTTGGTGAGTTAATTTTTTGATAAATGTCGTACTTAAGGTTATTTCACACATATGACGGTGTGCCAACCCAATGGGTGGATGAAACCACCCCCACTTCCACTGGTAATTAAACAAACACATAGTACAATCACAATACAATGACATCACAAACAGATCAACTGTGTTTAGCCACTCAGCCCTAAGAGATTGATTGATTGGTGTTTTAGGCCATGCTTAAGGGTATTTCTCTTATATGACGGCAGTGTATTCCAACAATAATGGACAGTAGCACAACCAAGATGTAAAGCGTTTCCATAAAGTTGGTAAGTTTATTTTCCTCCTGTGTTAATTAAAGACAACATTGCTACACTTCAAACAAACTGCCTTTAGACAGAGGGCACAGCTCAAAGAGCAACAGGAAACTCCCTCCAGCCACCAACATTAAAGGCAGTATGACTGCTCAGGACACCCTGCCCATAGTAAGAGAGTCTACAACCGTAGACACAAAACTGACAACAAAATTTTGGCAATAACAAAATCATTCAGCTTCAGTGGTTATTCTATAGTGTCATTAACAGATTTTACCGATTTACTTTCTTTTTGAACACTTCAAACAAGAAGACATGATTGAAAATTCAATCATTGCCTGTAACTAAAGAGCATTCAAATTTATTGTCTATAAATGTATTTCCATAGAAACAATCAAAACAATATGCATAGTGGACTGACCTTTGGTGTATCTGGATCTAATTGTTTACTGGCTCGACGCTGTGTACTTGGACTAGAAGTGGGCGTATTTGCCAGGCTAACACACAGGTCTACAGCTTTACCTGGGTTGTCCTGTACTATTGTTATCACCTGCTGCATCAACTCTATGAATATACCAGCCTGATGGTCAGGCAACAAGTCCTCTACAACCTGTTCAAACAATGAATGAACTCCTGAATGGAAAACTGATTCTGTTGCAATACTTTATGGCAGTACAATTTTTTCCAAGGGACATAACCCAGCATTGATGTGTTTAATCTAACGAACCCATCCCCAAAAATTTTATTTTCAAGTATTCAATATTGGATATAAAATATTGTTAACCACACGTTGATAAAGCAAATTGAGGTCTGAAAAAGAAACAAAACTGAATATTTCAGGTCAAAATTTCCTATTTTATTCCATCTACTTTTATCAACCTGTTACCATGTAATAATTTATAATTACTCCATCTATTTACCTACCTTAGAATTGTTTATTTTTGCAACTAATTTTGCAATTATCATACAGAATATTTATTTTTGGACACGAGAGATTGTGCATTAGATAAAACTCTTTCACCTACATTAACAACAAAAACAATTATATTTGACCTACTTTGTACATTATAAACACAATCTCACCAAATTTTCAGCGATTTCCTCTGGCTTATCATTTTCCAAGGAGAATCTAAAAGTGACCGTATTCCTGTTGGATGTTTCGAGACGACACTCCACCTCTTGCTCGTCAACGGCCAATATCGTTAGACGTGGAGTCCTATCAGCCTTCTTCCGCCGGGACTTTGAGCGTTTCCTAGCTCTATCAACACCAAAATGACTTTCAGTCTCACTGTTATACAAAAATACATTAAGACTTGTTCTAGTGTTGTTACTATTAGTTGCAGAGCAGCTCAAATAGATGATGCTCTGATAAAATGAGCCAATACATGTGAACACAAATCAATCCAGACATTTAGACATGAAAGTCTGAAATAAATTAAAAACAGTAGCAGCTTAATCATTAAGGTATGAGCACAATCACAATGACTCCCTTATTGGGATTTCACATTTGTTTTTCTCTTCATTTAATTATTTTGATTAAAGTGAAATTTACCTTTCTCTACTTGAGAGTGTAGGGTCATCCACTTGTCCAGACTGAGCATGTTTATTCTGAACAGGATAACCTGGCACTGAGCTAGCAGGTAAACCATAGAACTGCAACATCTGTTGTTGGTATTGCTGAGCAGCCAAGATATCCAACTGGGTTAGGTTTGACGGCTAGAACATAATATTAAATTATTAAAATCATCACGTCGGACAGATTATAAATTACTAAAAGTTAATAAAAAGAAAATACATAGGATATTGTTAAAATCTATACAATTAGACATTTAAAACAGGAATAAAAGAAAGCTAACTGCTTTAATAAAACTATTGAATTCACTTAAAACTATGAATTCACCCAAAATTCCACTCCACTTCCCTGAGTTTGGCCAGGCATTCAGACAATTACTGCATACAGTTCACCTGAACTGTGATAGAAATGTTCATTTAATTGGCATACTTAGTGATTTCATTTACATAATGGCTTGCCAGTACACTACGTGAAGGAAATAAGATACAAGAAAACGAGAGTACCTTTATACTAGTTAATAGCCCAAAAGACATGGTGTACATTATAAGTGCTAAGAGAACCCAAGGGTATATAAAGCTCCCATCAGCCACTTTACTTACATTTTGATTGATTGGTGTTTTGTTTAACTGATATTTCACTGGAAGGGGGGCATTCCAACAGTGATACACAAAAAACACAACTATAAATTGTTAAGTGTTATACCATTTTGGAAAATTAATTTTTTATCCAATGCAAAGAAAAGACAGCATTACCATTAATAGTCATTGAATTAACAACTATTATTTGACATGCTAGAGGTTATTTCACTCAAATGACCACATGCCAGCCCAATGAGTGATATCATTGACAATATAAATGACAGGTAAGGACAAGACAGGTGAATCACTCAAGACAGAGCCATTTTGTGTTACCCCTATCTCCGAGAGCATATGGGTGTAAGATTGTTTGTTTGATTGGGGTTTAACGTCGTACTCAAGGGTATTTCACTTATATGAAGATGTGCCAGCCCAATGGGTGACGGAAACCATCCTGAACACCACTGACAACAAACAAAGACAAGACGGGACAAATACATGACAACAGGTCAGCTTCCTGTCCCCTTTAGCTCTGAGAGCACCAGGGTATGGTTGATAAGAAGCTTCCTCAAAACACCTACAATTGGCATTTGGAGCCAATACATAAACCTGTGGATGAAAATGTTGCAAGCACATGACATGATGAATATTTTTCTAAACAGGTAACCTTATGTCAAGCACAATGATATTAGAATACCCGATATTAGAAACAAAGCCTTACAACATACGGAATCAAACCTATTTTTGTTAGATCCCACAAAGCACAAGTTCAGTTATTCAAACTGTTAAAATGAAAGTATAAAAAGTTTTGTTTTTTTTCAAACGACACAAAAATTGTGTCTTCAAATCCCCAAAAGTTCAATAAGAGGTGAATTACCTCAAATTTGAAGCTGATGTTTTTACTTTCCTTAAAAACTGATAGGAACTATGAATGATGAAATGACAAAATCATCAGGAGAACAGATAAATAAATAATTGTACTGAACAATGCTGTTCACATTCAAAGGGAAACACATGGATTTGATGAGGCTTGAAGGTAAGCCTCAAAATATTTTGCACGGAGAATGCATTATATCAGCCAGCAAATCATCTGGCTGGATACTTCATTGTATATAACATCAGCGAAGTGGTGTGAATTAACAACCCTTTTTATAGTACCAAGGCAGAAACTGATAAGACAGAACCATGTACCAAATTGCTTCACTGATTGATTGTTGTTTTACACCATGGTCAAGGGTGACGACACTTAAATGACAGTGTATTCCAACAGTAATTGACAACAAGCTGAGTAGCTAGCAGGTCCACCACTAGAGGCTTTTTTAAAAAAAATATGCTCATAATCCCAGTCAAATCAC
>JAQQZZ010097753.1:0-16825 GCA_030265115.1 Mopalia vespertina | reverse complement strand
ATAGGACGTCGAGGTACTGTCAATGTCCAAATGATAAATATCGAACGTCGACGGCCTATTTAATAGGACTAGGATAGAAACATGGCTGTCATGGATGTCAAATTTAACTTGTTGGCTGAAACACTGTCATGTTAACAGGGCTATAGTGTGGACTATCTGGATGGACTCATTTTTGTTTCTCGATATTTAAAAAATTTGAGTACAGTTTTCTAAATTTTCAATTCAAAACACAAACCAATATAAATAGCTCTGAAGCCAAACAGATTGCGAATCTGCCATCTTCAGAGAGTGACAAAGCCTCTCGAACGGGGACACTTTGTTTAAACGACAAAACACATGTACTCCTTTCTCCCACCATTTTACCAAACACTACCAGAGTTATCGGTCCTTGCGGTCTCATTAAAGAGTGCGTAAAGGTAGACAACTCTGTGAGACGACTAAACAAAAAATAGAATTTATTGATGACAACTTCTCGTACACTAAGATGTTAAGATGTTATGTTAAGGTGCTATGTTTCGATCTTAATCTTGTTTTCACACAAAAAGTGTAAATGCATGGGTAAAAAAGCAGCTCTGAAAGAGTTTTCCATTTTATTTGTTTACAAAGTAACACCTTCGTTGATTGGTCAAGATAAAGTTGGAGCCAGCCATCAGTGAACCAATCATCTAATTGCTTTCTTTCTCTTCTCGCATTTCCAAAGCGTGGTTCTGAATACTGAGAAGTGAAAATGTTTCGTTTTAATTTTCCAGACCCTTCCCTTAGTAATAACGGGATTGCAGAGACACTGAAGGCGCAGATTGCACAACTAGGTAGGAATAGTAAAACGTTTGATTTGTTTGCGTTGATGCAGATAATGTAACACCCGCGTAACCACAAGTGAAAGGTTGACGCAACAACAACAACAACGACGTCAATAATAAGAAACGCCTTTACCAGGTAGGGAAGAGTAGCTGGATCCAGCTATGTAGCTTCAACTAGCTACTATAGCTGGATGCAGCTACAAAGGCATAGCTGGATGCAGCTACAAGAGGGTATAAAATCACATTTTCCCCGCTGCCGGTTCATCAGTACAGAGGAGCAGCACAAAGCAGTTCAAAAACAACTTCGCATGAAAAACTCATTGGAAATTTACCTTGTCGGGTTTTTTGCGCTGAGTGATTTTAAATTAGGACCTCAAATTGTACAACTCAACACGTCTTACTTTAAACAGCTCAATCTTACCTTTAAATTAGCTGATCAAAACATCTAAACTTGCTCTGGAACCACTTCCTCTCGGTCTTCAAACACATCTTGACATTTTTATTAGAATAAAATTGTTTTTTTTTTTATATGACCAGTTGAGAAGGGATTAGACGTGATAGAAACTGAATATACAGACATTGTCGATGAAGCAGATGATGAGAATAATGCAGCAGAAATCCCAGAAGAATTGCCGTCCCTCGAAGTTTCCCTTGATTATATTGTTGAGGTTAGTGCTATTTTTTTTTTTTTTTTTTTTGTGAATGTGCTTGAATATTATTTACAATTTCAAAGCATTTGTGACAGCAGGATGTTTATATATGTTTTAGTAACAGTCTAGATTGTTTTCTGAATCAATACAAATGGCACTTTGCACTCCTTCGGGGAATGGGGAATAATCACTGTCACCCACATGCACCTGAAGTGCTCCATGCGTCCAATTCGCCACTCCACCATACAACCCTTCAATCAACAACAACAACAGTGAAGATTACAGAATGTATAAGCACATGCTATGTTGTCTGGCTAGTGTCCGTGTAGAGAACAGGAACCAAAAGGTTAATATTTTAAGCTTAAAGAGTGGAATTTGATCTTGCTCAACCTACTGTTCTTGCTCAATAAAAGCTGAAGCTATGAAAAAGAAAGTAAATCCTACCGTATATGAGGTACATGTACAGTACTGGCTATATTATGGGTAGGTCTGACAAAGTGGTCAAAGGCAAACACCTAAAAATTTGTCAATTGTCCAAATGTACTTATAATAAGACAAAATTGATATCAAAACAGAAATCAAACTCAATCTTCCCCAGGATGTACATGGAAACAAAGACTTATGATGAATGAAAAGGGAGATTTTTGATTGATTTTTCTTTCTTCAGGATTTCAAAGATTGGAAGAAACACATACATACCTGCAAGGACTACGTACCTGTACATTATTATGATTGTAGCGAAATAGAAAAGAAACTCAGTGAAAAGGGAGATAACCCTGTAGCTAAAGCCGTAAATGAAGATTCTGATATTCTACCTGGCGTATATGAAGGTAAGATCTTCAAAATAATAAAATTGTCTAAAGAAACCGCTAAAATTATGGTGTCTGTTTAAACATGTGTATTTTTAATTTTAAAGACCTGTATGATAATGATATGGCGGTGTTAAATGCCCAAGAAAACAACCAGTGATAGATGTTGGTACCAAGTTTACATACACCTCTGTTACTATGGTTGTATGGTAATGGCCGTGTCACACCTTGACAATTTAGCCAGCGTATGCAGATGTATCAAGATTTCTCTAAAACATTGGCATTCGCTGAACTATCAAGGTTTATTAAAAAAATTGGGCGTATACATAGCATATTCATAGTAAATTGAACGTATACCAATGAATGATTAGCATGTTGCTGGTGTTCAAAAGTGTCCAACTTATGCAAAGCGCCTGGTAGTATATCACGTCAATATGCGTTGGAGATAAGTTCGACATAGGTTCAAAGCACATTTCTCATATGTTTAGGCATGCTAGACATGACCTTGAAGTATGTCGACTTATGAGCCACTTACAAGTAACATGTGTGAACGTGTGTCGACGATCGCATAACTTACCTACAATTTATGGCCCATGCAGCCAGGACATATGAGCCATCCGCTGGCATGATACGTCAACAATTTTGGGCATGCACAAATTCTTTTTGACCGTACTACACATGCTTCAGCGTGATCTTAACTTATACAAAACTTGCCCATAACTAATTTGACATATTTCACTCAGCTTATTCGCTAAATTTTTCATACGTCTGCATACGCTGACTAAATCGTCAATTCAATGCTTGTGCTCTTGGAGATAAGGGGTAGCTAGAAATAGGTGTGTTTTGACATCTTCATTCTTAGTTGACATTTGTTTTTTTCAAATTGTTCTTTTATTTAGAATGTACCTGTTTGCTTTTCGTCTTTGGGGAATGGTGGTTGTTGTTCAGATTTATGTGTTATATTCTCTTCCTCTAATTTATATTTAAATTTAATTGCTCAACTTTACGTTGCTATATTATATTCTGTTCTGTAATTGATTTATATATTAATAAATATCCTAACTCAAATTTTTTGCAGATTCAATGTCAGAAATAATTAGTTTCACTTTCAGCTGAAGCTCACCCTGACACCGACGTTTCACATCAGTGAGGCTAGGATGACGGTTGGAGGGAGCTAACAGTTACCTGATTCTCTAAGGGCCAACATGAAGCTGTGTTGTTACCTCACTTAGTTAAATTTAACCATGTTTTGTGATTGTCTTGTACCTTTGTCAATGTTTGTTGCCTGTGTCTGTTATGTTGAAGGCGATTTCCTTCAGACTTTGCGTGTACATGCTGAATAAGAGTCTCTAACCCTGATCATACATGCCATTGATTACAGTCCAATTAATGGAGTGAACAGCAAGAAACTGGTCACTATGTGTCCATGTTTTCTGTAGTGTTTAATGTCCACAGGTTTGAGTCCGCCCGTTGATCAACAAGTATATGAGTGTCTCACACGATGTGGCTCTGGCAATCGTGGGTATGGTTTTTACCAGGTTTCCTCTCGGTTTTCCACTTCTTTTTTTTAGCAGAGACAAGTGTGAAGTGGACTATCTGTCATCTTATAAGTGAAATATCCTTGAGTATGATGTAAACCCCCAATCAAAGAAATAAACTGAGTAGATTTATGAGGGACCCACACTATGTGGCTCTGGACAGCTGTCTCAGGGGTGGTTTTTATGAGGTTTCCTCTCAGTTTTCCACCATATTTTTATTGGCCAGAACATGTCGTCATTTAAGTGAAATACCATTGAGTCCGATGTTAAACACCCTCTGGCTAAGGGCAGTTTGTTTGAAGAGTAGCGATGCTGTCTTTACTTAGCACTGGAGGAAAATTAATTTTCCAACATAATGAAAACACCTCACATCTGGTTGTGCTAGTGTCAATTATTGTAAAAATACACTGCTGTCATATAAGTGAAATACCCTTAAGCACGGCGTAAAACACCAATCAGTCGGTCAATGTTAAACCCCCCTAATCAGACAAACAAATATACCTTTACAGTGTTACCTCCCCTACAATAGTATGCTATGACGGTCTGACCTGTAGTGCTCACCTATCAAACAATCTAGAAAAATATTGCTTTCATTATTTCATAAACTAAATAACTATATGTAAATGTTAGACAAAGAGGGTCAGTAGAGATCAATTCTCCTGTGAGAAAAAAGTTTAAACTCTCAATTGTTTACCCCTGAATTGGGGTATAATGATACATTGAACATACCATTCATAATATATTAATAATCAACATCTCAATGGCTGCTTAGCCCTCTGGCTAAGGGTAGTTTATTTGAAGAGTGGAAATGCTGTCTTTACTTAGCACTGGAGGAAAATTAACTTTTCAACATTATTGAAATGCTTCACATCTTGGTTGTGCTAGTGTCAATTATTGTTGGAATACACCACGGTCATAAAAGCGAAATACCCATTAAGGACAGCATAAAACACCAATCAATCAATGGCTGCTTAAATAATATTCTTACACTTACCCCTCTTCTGGGATAGGCAAGTCTGTCATAAGTAGACCTCTAGGAAAATGAGCATGCAGCAAAAGGTAGAGAATATTGTAATCTCATTAGCTGGGAGGTTTACTTCTTTTAGTGACGCTAATGGAATCTACAGTACCTGCAAACACCAAGAGAGCTTTATGTTTGTTCAGCCAAGACATTAAATGTTATTAAATAAGAGCGTTTTGGCTGTTTACTGTGGCAATTAACCATGTCATTGTAGTAACGCTACACAAACCCATGAAATCTAAAAGAGTTCCTCACTGATGCCAAATGTTAACTATTATAACTTTTTAAACTGGCACGTTTCTGTTTCGATCACACTTAATAGATGTATTCTAAGATTCTCTAGTTGTAGCCGAGCGGCGAAACCTTGAGTATTAAATATTTTTTGTAGGAGTAGGCTACTCATCGGATTCAATCTCTGTTGAAAATACAGGCCTTCCACACATGAGCAAGCCCTTCCTGAAAGCCTTAGGCCTACAGTAGACATTTCAAGGGGCAAGTCAACTACAAACACAGCATTGCTCGCCCTCTTTGAGCTTCTAATGCTACTTATTGTTGGCAATGCATCATCACCGTAATGCTGTCGATGTGATTCTTTTGAAGAAAAAACAAACAATAAAGTAAATGATTAGTGAAAAAATAGGCCTGCATTCATTCACAAGTTTCAATTTTTTTCAGAACTATATCAAGCCCGTGCATTTCAAGAAATACATTTGTTTTACCATGTGACTGTATAATACAGGAAACATTATCCTTATGCTTACCAATAGAAGTGTTGTCCCATTTGCAGTTTCCACTAAGTTTTGTTTTATTATAACGTCCTGGTAAATTACATTTCTAAATAGCCAGGGTTCTTTTTTTTTCCAGTGAAATAGCCTTCAGCTCCAGGATTATTCATCAAATCTGTTGATTATGCTGTTGTATTGGTCCAGCGTCTAGGTCTAATCACTTCTGTATAATCAGTCAAATGTTGATGTTTAATCTACCACTGCTGTTTTGGTTAAATCTCTACATCTACTACTGATTGTCTTGATCTACCAGTGCTGTTTCGGTTAAATGTCTTGATCTACTGGTGCTGTTTCCGTTAAATGTCTTGATCTACCAGTGCTGTTTCGGTTAAATGTCTTGAACTTATCATCTACCAAAGCTGTTTTGGTTAAATATCTTGATTTAATTATGGTTAAGTCATCTACCGAAGCTGTTTCGGTTAAATGTCTTGATCTACCAGTGCTGTTTCAGTTAAATGTCTTGATCTACCAGTGCTGTTTCAGTCAAATGTCTTGATCTACCAGTGCTGTTTCGGTTAAATGTCTTGATCTACCAGTGCTGTTTCAGTTAAATGTCTTGATCTACCAGTGCGGTTTCGGTCAAATATCTTGATCTACCAGTGCTGTTTCGGTTAAATGTCTTGATCTACCGGTGCTGTTTCGGTTAAATGTCTTGATCTACCAGTGCTGTTTCGGTCAAATATCTTGATCTTCTGGTGCTGTTTCGGTTAAATGTCTTGATCTACTACTGCTGTTTCGGTTAAATGTCTTGATCAACCAGTGCTGTTTCGGGTAAACGTCTTGATCTACCAGTGCTGTTTCGGTTAAATGTCTTGATCTACCAGTGCTGTTTCGGTCAAATGTCTTGATCTTCTGGTGCTGTTTCGGTTAAATGTTTTGATCTACCAGTGCTGTTTGAGTTACATGTTTTGATCTACCAGTGCTATTTCGTTTAGATGTGTTGATTTACCAGTGTTGTTTGGTTAAATGTCTTGATCTTTCAGTGCTATTTTGGTTAAATATCTTGATCTTCCGGTGCTGTTTCGCTTAAATGTCTTGACCTTCCAGTGCTGTTTTGGTTAAATATCTTGATCTTCCGGTGCTGTTTCGGGTAAATATCTTGATCTACAGGTGCTGTTTTGGTTAAATATCTTGATCTTCCGGTGCTCTTTTTGTTAAAAATGTCTTCATCTACCAGTGCTGTTTCGGTTAAATGTGTTGATCTTTCAGTGCTGTTTCAGTTAAATGTCTTGATCTACCGGTGCTGTTTCGGTTAAATGTCTTGATCTACCGGTGCTGTTTCGGTTAAATGTCTTGATCTACCGGTGCTGTTTCGGTTAAATGTCTTAATCTACCAGTGCTGTTTAGGTTAAATGTCTTGATCTTTCAGTGCTGTTTCGGTTAAATGTCTTGATCTACCGGTGCTGTTTCTGTTAAATGTCTTGATCTACCAGTGCTGTTTCGGTTAAATGTCTTGATCTTTCAGTGCTGTTTCGGTTCAATGTCTTGATCTACCAGTGCTGTTTTGGTTAAATGTCTTGACCTCACAGTGGTGTTTCGGATAAATATCTTCTACCAGTGGCAGAGGGTTAGGAGAGAGTGTCCAGCTGCCCTGATGCTCTTCAGGGCTAAGATGCAAAATGAAACCGGTGTGTTTGTGATGTCTTTGTATTACATCCTGTGATTGTCCTGCTTTATCTTTGTTTGTTACCAACTTGCCAATGACATTGAGTGCCATTTCCATGTGGGCCATTCAGTGTTAAACACCAATCAATCAATCTATCTTCCACCAATGTCTTGCTCTGCCACTGCTGTTAGGTTATATGTCCTATTCAATCACTGTCGTATCAGTTCTGATCTACCACTGAGATGAAGTCTTTTGTCTGCATGCCAGTGTTTGCAGATTTAGAAATTAACCATGGCCTGGGGACTAACATTATAAACAGTGGCCTGGTTGTTTCTTTCAAAATCTAACCTCGATATTTGTTCCAGAATAAAATATCGTGATCTGAGAGCTGAATAAATGCGGTCTTGTAAAACTTTAAGAATCATGTGATCGCAAAGAACTTAGATGATAACTTCGGGGAGCGGAGGTTTGTGAGGGAGCTTCCTGTTGCCCTGGTAGTTTCAGAGCTAAGGGGCAATAGGAAGGTGATCTGTTTGTGAGGGAGCTTCCTGTTGCCCTGGTGCTTTCAGAGCTAAGGGGCAATAGGAAGGTGATCTGTTTGTGAGGGAGCTTCCTGTTGCCCTGGTACTTTCAGAGCTAAGGGGCAATAGGAAGGTGATCTGTTTGTGAGGTTTTTGTATTACGTTCTTTATTTGTCCTGTCTTGTGTATGTTGCCAGTGGCGACAAGGTTGATTTCTAGCACGCCATCATGTAAGTGAAGTATGGCGTTAAACCCCAATCAAACAAACAAATCATTTTAGGAAGCAGTTAGAGAAATCTTCCTGTGGCTCCATTTTCTCTGACCTTCATTCATCACAAGGTTATTTTACTTTGGTCTCAGTTACTGTCATAGAGCACCACGATTGTGTCTTTTGATGATTATTATCATTATTTGTTACTAGTTACATTCACAACGATTTCCTTCACACATTAAGTTAACCCACACTGATATTAGTGCAATATCGATAAAGTACAATATGGCATCAGAATTAAGCTATTGCCAATTATACAATCTTATTCCTGTGACTTGCCCGCAGAAAGGCTTAGTGGTAGGGTGTGCGTTTACTAATCCTACTTCGAATTACCATTCCTCTGTTGCCCATCAGGTATATGAGTGAGTCACGCAATGTGGCTCCGGCAATCACAGGGGTAGTTTTTACGAGGTTTCCTCCTGGTTATCCACGTAATTAGGCAAGGAGCAGTGTGATGTGAACAATCCTTTGTCATATAAGTGAAATACCCTTGAGCACTACATTATGACAATATTCTAAACACCCAGTGAACCTCAGATATATGAGGGTGACTGATGATTGCAAGTGTGGTTTTACAGAGATATCTAACAACAGATTTGTGAAATAAGAAATCAAACATGAATTGTAGTTGATCGGTAAACTAAACAAGTTGGGTTACAACAACAACATTAATATATAGAAAGAAATATAAACACATTTGATTAATGAGCAAGTGTTGTCGTTTTATTGCTTATAATAAATAATAGTTAAGATTATCAATTTACAACTGAAAAAAATTATTATTTGACGTAATTAATTAATTTGATTATTTTGGGGAAAAAAAATAAAAATGATCAAGGGTGGATTGAGATGTGGATCTCTAATGAGGGTGATCTCTTCGGAGAGTTGTGTTAATACTTGTAATGTTGTGAGAAACCTAGAGTCTTTAGCAATGCCAAATTGCTTCAAAAGGACAGCACTTCTACGGAATTCATTGCAGAACATGGGCTGATCTCTTCAAGTTCAGAATCCGGTGGGACTTCAGTCTGCATTGTTGAGCTGATGCTCTCGTGCTCCCAGTCACTGCCAAAGCTTGTCATTGTTAACTCGGTCAGTTAAAGCTTTGATCAAGTGAATAAAGATTCAAATTAAGTCCGTTAACATCACTAACAGAGCTGCAGGGGAAGTCTGGCTGTGTGCAAGTTGAGACATGCTCTTTGTTGTTGATGGTTACTTGTTGAGTGGCTTATGTGTCGAACACATGGTGTCCCAGCTTGGACATTCAGTCAGCATTTTTCCGGTGTACAGTACGATTATTCTTGAAGGACTAAAAATGGGACCAAAGAAATGTCTGTGGAGTCAAGATTCCATTGTTTTCATGTGCTGGTATATGCAGATGCAAGTTTCACTGTATATAAAACTCTTCAGAGCATGTTTGGAAAAATGGCCAAGAACAGTCGAAGGTTTCAGAGTGTTAAATTTGAAAAGTTTCATCAAACAGTCGTTTGAAAGATAACAGGCTCCTGGCTGTGGTTTTAGGTGTTGGTGATTAACAGCTCCCACAAAAATGAGAAAATAAGGGTTGACTGTTTATCTTATTTGCTGGTAGTTGATTGGTTTCAAACCAAACATTAAGAAAGGCTCTTGTGTGGACTTGTTATGGTTGATAGTATATCTCTGATTTGTATCTTTTCCATGGAATACCAATGCCCCGGTTAAAAAACCATCGAAGCATTTTGTGAAAAATAAATTTTTGTTATATACTGTTTGCTGAAAAATGGCTGCCTATTGACTGTAAGAAGATATAGAAGGGTGACGAGATGGTAAAAGTTTATTGCCTCCCTCATGATGGTTAAACCAAATATATCGCAGATTACAAACATTTGATGATTATTTGAATAATATTGACTAGACATTAATTCTCACAAAAAAGAGATTATTATTTTGTTTGAAGATGGTTTCAGTCGAAAAACACTTATGTTTCAAATTCCTGAAGCTGGGAAATTGCTGACAGAAAATTTGTACAAGTTGAATGAATAAACGGATGAATGGCTTTAGATGGTGGATCTGTACATCAATCCAGTCCGCTGTTTATACCTTTGAGATGGTACCTGACATTTAGAATATTATTATAGATTGCATAATCCTATCTCTTTGTAAATCCTCTGTTTAACCAGAGTTCTGATTTGGAGCTGAAATATTGCCCTTGATTGTTAGCTGGTGTGCATTTGCTTTGATCAATTTTCCTGGTACTACAATTACAGAAGGGAACAAATCCTCTTTACAATTTGAAAAACCTAAAATGAATTGATTCTGTTTTACGACCCTGGTGGACACCAAAGTAAACAGTTTCCACCCTCACTCTTCTGTTTCGTCCCCCGAGGGTCAGTAGGTAAACCTCTCACCAAGAGACCATGGCTTTTCTCCAAGAAACACATTTCAATGACATTTGATTCTTTCAGACTTTTGACTGCCCCAATTCCTTTGGAAAAACTCAACCCTCCTTACGAATTGGGTCTACTCTCAGATGAAGTGGCGTAAAAACCCAATCGACCAATGTCCAATCTTTTTTGACATCTGAAAGGTGCGTTTAGTATAATGTTGTGTTTCTTCTGTATTTGGATATTGCTGAAATTTCGGTGGATTTGAAACCCTTTCCTACATTCATTGTGGAATCTCATCTCACATTCATTGTGAAACAAAGTTGTATTTTACAGGCAGCCTAGTTGCTCTATTCAAGCAAGAACCCTAGTACCGAACTGTCCTTTCATAGTTTTGGCGTATTCCATCGCACAAATTGTATACTACTTTGTCCATTTGGCATTATCTCGTTGATGGCTGGCTCATCAAGGTGTCCAGCAATTGGACATTACCTTACTGCTCAGGTAACAAGGTGTCTACTCAGCTAGACAGTATCTTATTGATGACTTCTCCAGGTGTCCACTCGACTGGACATTGTCATATTGGTGGCTAATCAAGGAAAAGTTTGTGAGTAGACAGTGATCTTTTTAATTCAGTTACATGTTAAAAGGGGGATAATATAGAATTACAGGTGTGCTACGGTGCTTTTATTATATGCACTACCTGGAAAGATTCATTGATCTTGTTCAGGTATCAGAAGTTCTTACCTTATTTGGAGGACAGTATATTGTCTCCTTAATATCTTGTGATAAAATAAATCTGTTGAAGAGCCTGAAACTAAGTTGTTTGGGGTTGTGTTATCATCCTTAGATCAATAGGCTTTGTTACTGGTCTGTGTAACAAACTTAGACGTTAACCTGCCACAGGTGATAGTGGAACTGGCCGTGTGCGTTTCTAAAGCCAGACTTAGTGAGTATGCTTTCAGCAGAAAACTGACTTACACTATCTATCAATGATTACTTCTTCTATTCTTTATTGTTCTTTAAAAAAAATGATATGTTAATCTTATTACTGATTATGTTATTTTCAGAATAGAGTTTATGATGAACACAAAATGGTTGTATTGGTTTATAAACTGATTGGGACAGAATTGTCTTCACTATTATCAAATATTTTGTCTTGTCCAATTCGTTGAGGATTTATGGACCCTGTTCTTTTATATCTACTAATTAAAAGTTTAGAATTCAATACAGGTGGTTCCCACATTGTGTCGCCCAATCTGACCTGATTGAGGACACCTACCTTTAATAAAACTTGTCTACTTGAACAGTGTCTTGGTCTTCTGTCTTCCTTTGACCACCTACTCTATGTCAGGTGCCCCATTGTTCTTCTTATTGTCATTACTGTGGCAACATAGGCTAATAATTCATTATTTGTTAAATTTAGCTGCCATGCTGCTTTGTTATTCAACCAGGTGTGGGTAGACTTATGTCAAACTGCAAGAATTAATCAGCAAATATGAGTTGATAATACAGCTGATTACTGTACACCATAGATGTGTTGAGACACAGTTTTGGGGTTGTTGACATCTCTTTAGGTGGTTGGTTAGATAGCTCCTTTAACTGATTGGGAGTGTAAGAGCCACACAGCAAATAAAGATTGATGTTAACGGATTTGTTAATGTTTACCTGACAGGTGGATTGAAGGTTTGGGACTGTGCCATAGACCTGATGGATCACCTCAGTAGGCAAGACCTCGACCTCAGAGATCAAAATGTGCTTGAGGTAAGTCTCCTTAGTCAGTCTCAATATTACAGGTGAAAACATGTTTTTACCTGCTTTGTACTTTGGTTACCTCCAAAGAAGCCCAACTAAGATTTAACAAGTTTAGATCATGCATTGATTTTAGCAGCTAGTACATAATTAGAATCAATAAGCAAAATATGAATCTAGTAAGCAGATTTGTTCTCCGATTTGTTGTGGGTTTGTTTGAAAGTGTGGTTTTAGGGAGGCTTCCCTGGTATGGATTTTGCGACCCTTCAAATCTCATTATTTAATTTTATGTCAATTACAGTTATTTTTCTCCGTTCATGGCCATATTAAATAAGAGAGAGCTCTACGGTTTGCTTTTAGTGACTTTGAAAGTGACTATGAGGATCATTTGATAAAAGCTAAATGTGAAAAACTTTTACAACACAGAGAAACACTCATAGCTCTAAAAGTATTTTGAATTTTAAATGATCTGTCTCCAGTTATTTCAAAAGAACTTGTCAATTTTAAAATGTCCTCTTATAAAATGAGGCAAATAAACAAAGTTGAGATTCCAAGGGTGAAAACATAGATATTTGGGAAAAAATCTTTCCGCTTTGAAGCGACAACAATTTGGAACAAATTACCTAAGCATATAAAAACATGTAGAAGTCCTGTTGAATTTAATGCATTACTTTCTAAAGTAAAGCATTGTGTACAATGCTGTACACATTGTGTACACCATGTACACAATTCAAGTGTCTAAAATCTTTTAATCAAGAAAACTGATACTGTGTATATGTCTATGTTTTAAATATACATACGTATCAGTGTGTATTTATTGCAGTAAATTTTAAATGCATTTTTTTTTTTTTGCAATCAGTTTATTTAAATTTTATATATTCATAATTGGTAATTTTATTAATGCTGTTTATATCTAGATTTAAGTGTTTTGATGAATGAATGCACATTTGTGTATTTACATTTAAATTTATACAAATTATACATATTTTCTGTTTTTTTTTACTCATTTACGTCAATGTGTCAAATTTCCATCTGTCGGTATAAATAGCTCATATCATCATATGAGCTGGTGTTGTCGTTTTGTCACCCGACGTTAAATAAAGATTCTTATCTTATCTCATCAGGTGGAAATTATTCTCTTCTTTGTTCTCAGATTGGTTGTGGAGCTGGTTTACCTGGGTTATATACTCTCACTCACCAGGCACATGTCACTTTCCAGGATTATGTGAGTATAGCATTGAGGATTCCCACCACAACTGCCTCATGGTGTCAGGCCTGCCTACCAGGTGTATTCTCAAGTATTTTATACATATAATTTATGTTAAATACACCAATAGGCCATTAAAATACACACAGAAATTAATATTCTGTGCGATGCTGTAAAATAAAAATACACCAAAAAGGAAATACTTATAAAAAAAACTATTTTCATTACATATAAACTTTATCTAGGGTAGGCAGGTCTGTGGTGTGCACTGAATTAATATATTCACCTCATGTTTTTAAGTAAAAAAACATTCGAAACATTTGCAAAGTTTTTTTAGAAAAGAATTCCATAGCGGTTATCAACCAAGGGGTTACCTTACTTTGTTTTACTGCCCCCCTGCATCTTGTATCTTATCTTTGTTGATTGAGTCTGTCTGTCGACCATCAGGTATATAAGTGAGTCACACGATGTGGCTCCGGCAATCACGGGTTGATGTTTACAAGATTTCCTCTCGGTTTTCCACCATAATAAGGCAAGGAGCAGTGTGAAGTGGACAATCCATCGTCATATAAGTGAAATACCTTTGAGTACGATGTTAAACCCTAATCAAACAAACAAACAAGTCTTATTGTTGTTTGTTATCAATGACAGAGGGAGGGATTCAGGACAGGCCATCATGGTTCAGTGATTACTGTGTCGTCTAGCTGATCCTCCATTGATGTATGGCTCACAAGTCCCTCTGCTGACTTCGGGGTATTTATGGGAGTCATACGATGTAGGTCTGACATCCACAGGGTTTTCATGAGGTTCTCTCCCTAGTCCCCAGTTTGTTTTTTGTTCACCCTCTGGCTAAGGGTAGTTTGTTTCAAGAGAAGCAATGCTGTCTGCCTAACACTGGAGGAAAATTAACTTGCAACATTATGAAAACACTTCACATTTTGGTTATGCTAGTGTCAGTTAATGTTGGAATACACCGCCGTCATATAAGTGGAATTCCCCTAAGCATGATGTAAAACACCAATCAATCAATCAATTAATCAATCAACCTAGTTTTTTACACTGCATATAGGCAGAGTGAGAAGTGAACAATCCAGCTTAATATAAAAGTGAATTACACTTGAGTATCATGTCAAAGTTCAATGAAATAAACAAAGCCTCATATGAGTAAAAACATTTTAGTATGCGATAAAACTCGTGCAAGAAAAATTAATGCACAGTAGTGGTAGATCTTGCGCTGTAAAAAAACCAATCACACTGGTTAACACGCTATTTGATCTGTTTGCCCTCACAGAATTATGAAGTCCTGACTCACTGTACAATGCCAAACTGTTTTGCCAACATCTCCAAGGAAAAAGTGCCAACTAACTGTAGCTTTTATTGTGGTGGCTGGAGGTCCTTCTTGGCACTAATGGTGGAATCTGGTAAAAAGTAAGTAGTCTGGCTAAATCATTACAGGTTTTTAGTATAGCTGTTTTTGTGGTTGACTTTAATAAAAAGGCAAAATTTGATTGTTATTTTAAGAGTATAAAATCATTGTTATAATAGATCTATTGCAGGTGTAAGCCGAAGAAAATAACCTGTAAGTGTTCAACTAGACATTTAACAGGTTTTGCATTTATTAAGAGGATAGTAAAAAGTAAGTCTTTAAATAGACATTTAACAGGTTTTGCATTTAATAGGAGGATAGTAAAAAGTAAGTCTTTAAATAGACATTTCACAGGTTTCATGTTTATACAAGGGTGCCATGTGTCTTACAGGCGGATCAAGCAGGCAGTTATTGGGAGCTCCCTGTTACGGTTACCATGGTGCTATTTTAGCATACAAGACAACACAAATCCAATCTGGTGTTGTATCTGTTGTGTTAATGATGATGAGGGGAGTTTACTTTATAAAGTGAGCTGACGCAGCCATATGAGTAAAATAATCTTAAGTACAGCATACAACAATAATCAAACAAAGTTACGGGGCAAAACTAGAGGCCTCCCTTTTAGGCTGCTTCCCAGATATCTATACATGTTAATGGAAAAATGTTTTCAATATATCATATAATTCTAATGTCCGTGGCTGAAAACATAAATTTCGACCAACTGATAAACTGTGTGATCTATGAAGATGATTTCACCATGCCTTTGCTCTGTTAACTTCAATGTCTGTAAACTAACCTTTATTTTCAGGTTTGATATCGTGTTGTCATCAGAAACCATCTACCAGCCCTATAACTACGGTATTATCCATGATATGTTTGATCAGCTGACCACAGAGGCGGCAACGATGTATCCTTTTCATTTCATCAAATTGTTTTCCATTTTTGCGGGTGGTTGGAGGGAGCTTCATGTTGCCTTGGTGCTCTCACAGCTAAAAGGGAACAGGAAGCCGATCTGTTTTGTGGTGTCTGTATTGCATCCTGTTATTGTCCCGTGATGTCTTTGTTTGTTGCCAGTGGTGTCGAGGGTGGTTTCCTTCACCCATTGGGCTGGCACGTCATCATATAAGTGAAATACCCTTGAGTACAACGTAAAACCCAATCAAACAAACAAACAATTAATTTTCAACACCTTGTCAATGGCTCCCTAGTATACTTCATAATTAAATTAAAGTTTTAAATTTTACTCTTGGTGATAAGAATTTTGTGCTATTTCATTCATAATCATTAAGTGTGAATGTTGAACTTGAAATAAACGAGATATCCTTTTTTCTCACCAACTTTTAGCCCAAGGCACTGGCAAAACTTAAAACAGCATTGAACTACGTGTTTGTCGCATGGAACAATTGCCAGCTGGTTGTGAAAGAACCTTCTAGTGAGAATCGCCTTGTGTGCGGCAACATAGTTGGGGTCTGATAATCACTTGTTTTGAGGTAGGTGTAAAGGAAAAGTTAATAAAATAAATACAAAAACTTTTGTGTTTGCAATCAAAATTTGAGAATTTAAGTTAACTAATATCACAATTCTGGGTTAGGATTTGAAGATGAACTATTTTTCTCACACGGACAGGTGGTATTTATTTATTTTATGAGATAAGTGGACTTGAATCGGTTAAATTTCACCATGGTACAAACTGGGCTGACGAAGAGTGTCCGCCCTTCAATTATCTCTGTCTATGGTACCGAGCCCCTGTGCTCATGATCAGCTGGCCACCTTAACAATCTAAATGTTTTGAAAATCATGGGGAGAATAGAGGAAATTAAATAAATGCCACGAGGTGAAATCAAACTCATGTTTGTCAAGAGCTATACATGGGCTACACATGGGCTATGAACGGTCAACTGAAGTACCTGCTAAGAGCTATACATGTTCATTCATGTCCTACTCACTATCTGTTGGAGACCTATTAGTGGGACTGGCAATCAATCAGAGAGGCTCCCAAGCTGCTGATGAACGTGGAACAAAATAGTGACTGTGTGAAACCCACAGTATACAAAATTATCTCATGGCTTTCAAGATTTTCTTGAAAGACATATTGAAATCGTTCGGATTATTATTATTATTATTATTCTTCTCCCTAAT
>JAQQZZ010097752.1:0-32477 GCA_030265115.1 Mopalia vespertina | reverse complement strand
TGAAAGGTAATAGTGACATACTAGTGAAAGGTAATAGTGTCATACTAGTTTAAGGCCTTAGTGACATACTAGTATCAGGTAATAGTGACATACTAATGAAAGGTAATAGTGACATACTAGTGAAAGGTAATAGTGTCATACTAGTTTAAGGCCTTAGTGACATACTAGTATCACAAAAGTTTTTAGTGACATAATTGTGTAAAGCAATAGTGACGTACTAGTACCAGGCATCATAATCCTGGACACCAAGGTAGCGGACAAATCAAAAAGGTGACCTAACTACATAAATACAAACCATAATTACAATAAAACCCTGCATGGTAGGTGATTATAGATTTAATAAATATTCACCCTCGGTAAAGTTCTATGCAAACAGTGATTTATGTGGCTATAACATTCCTGTAAAATGCATTGTTTAATCCTTGTGAATAATTGTATTTTAACTCCATTTAAGCGATGTTTAGACAAGTTGTAAACATTACATGCATGATCATGGCAATCCAATATCTAAACCAAAACTCTGGCGTCAATAATATTCATATTTCATAATTGCCTGCAGTCAAAGGAATATATTTTTTAATTTATTGTTTGAACGTTTCATTTGTGATTCGTAAAATAAATTTTGAAAACATTCCGCTAATTAAATCTTGTTGTAGGACAATGTGGAGATCTTTTATATGTGGAAATAAAGTGACTTCTCTGCATTCTAATGGAATCATGAACACATCTCTTCTAAAGACGCCATTTAGCTCCTTATATTACATTGTTTTTAATCCAACTTTACGAGTGACATTTGTCTGTGTTCCTGACATGCACAATTAATTCTCTGTTTCCACGTGGGTATCAGCAAACTAGTTCAACAATGACGGTTTTAAAATTCTGGTTTAATGTAGTTGTTACTGTAATGTTGTAAGTGTACATTAAGTGTGACATGTATCCAGACATACTGTTTATTCCATATTGAATAATATGGTAAAGTTTGCCTGGTCACAGCGCCTGCTCGAGATATGATTAAACGGACTAGGTCTCTGGTGATATCTCATCTACCACAAATGTCAACTGCTGTCTGTACATAAACAAGACCCATGTTTATGTTATGCAGCCCTCCCTCATTCCTACGTCAGTATGATTGATTACGGTCAGGTATATTCGGAGAGGGGAGGGGCAGACGAGGGGAGGGGAGGGGGATGTTGGTTGGGTTTGGTTGAGACAGTTCCCACTGGGCCGTGTGGAAAAGGGCAATCCACCTTTTAAGAAGAACCTCCCAGGACACTGCCGCCAGTTTTAAACAGAGTTAAATCTCAAAAAGGCCAAGGTTGAACAGCATGTAACGGCTCGCTATACATCAGTTTAATTTTTATCTAAATTTTCCCACAGGTTTCAAACCATGAAGTCAACGCTAAGAGAGGCAGTTGATAAGCCACTATGAAATCGTGTTTGTCGTATGAGTGTCGCTTTTACGACACATTTCAAGGTTAGGTGGCATCATTTCTGTTCTCTCACTCATTATAAAGAGCACTACAGGGAATCATTTTATAACTTAAATATAAAACATTGAGACATTGTGTAATACGGCTGTGGGAAACTAAGAAATTCTAAGACAAGGGAATAGTAAATTGAGACATTCCTAATACGGCAGTGGAAGACTGATACATTCCTAGTACAGAAATGGTAGATTGAGGCATTCTGCAATAAGGCAATGATAACTTGCCACATTCCTAATACGGCAATGGGAGACTATTATGTAATACGATAATGTTCTTGAGACATTGTGTAATACGGTAATAGTAGATTGAGACATTCTGTAATACGGTAATGGTAGATTGAGACATTCCTTTATACGGTAATGGTAGATTGAGACATTGTGTAATACGGTAATAGTAGATTGAGACATTCTGTAATATGGTAATGGTAGATTGAGACATTCCTTTATACGGTAATGGTAGATTTAGACATTTCGTAATACGGTAATAGGAGATTGAGACATTACGTAATACGGTGATGGTAGATTGAACCATTTTGGATTAACGTAATAATAGATTGAGACATTCTGGAATAAGGTAATGGTAGATTGAGACATTTCGTAATACGGTAATAGTAGATTGAGACATTCTGGATTACGGTAATGGTAGATTGAGACATTCCGTAATACGGTAATAGTTGATTGAGACATTTTGGATTAAGGTAATGGTAGATTGAGACATTCCGTAATACAAACCTAGGTGGCTGAGGCATGATAAGACAATGGGAGAGTGAGACAGTATGTGATATTGCAAAAGGTGACAGAAACCTTCTGTGGTATGACAATGGAAGACTGGGGCATTATGTGATATGACAATGGGAGACAGAAACCTTCTGTGATATGACAAAGAGAGACAGGCATTATGTGGTATGACAATGATAAGACAGAAACCTTGTGTAATATGACAATGAGAGATAGCGGCATTCTGTGATATGACAATGGGAGACAGAAACCTTCTGTGATATGACAATGAGAGACAGAAACCTTCTGTGGTATGACAATTAGAGACAGAAGCATTATGTGATATGACAATGGGAGACAGGGACATTCTGTGATATGACAATGATAAGACAGAAACCTTGTGTAATATGACAATGAGAGATAGTGACATTCTGTGATATGACAATGGGAGACAGAGGCATTCTGTGATATGGCAATGGGATACGGAAACCTTCTGTGGTATGACAATGAGAGATAGAGGCGTTTTGTGATATGGCAATGGGAGACAGAAACCTTCTGTAATATGACAATGGGACACAGAGGCATTCTGTGATATGACAATGGGAGACAGGCATTCTATGATATGACAAAGGGATACAGAGGCATTCTGTGATATGACAATGGGAGACAGAGGCATTCTGTGATATGAAAAAGGGAGACAGGCATTCTGTGATATGACAATGGGAGACAGAGGCATTCTATGATATGACAATGGGATACAGCGGCATTCTGTGATATGACAATGGGAGACAGAGGCATTCTATGGTATGACAATGGGAAAATGAGGCATTCTGTGATATGACAATGGGAGACAGAGGCATTTTGTGATATGACAATGGGACACAGATGCATTCTGTGATATGACAATGGGAAACAGAGGCATTCTGTGATATGACAATGGGAGACGGAGGCACTCTGTGATATGACAATGGGCAACAGAGGCATTCTGTGATATGACAATGGGAGACAGGCATTCTGTGATATGACAATGATAGACAGAAACCTTGTGTAATATGACAATGAGAGACAGATGCATTCTGTGAAATGACAATGGGATACAGAAACCTTCGTGATATGACAATGAGAGATAGAGGCATTCTGTGATATGACAATGGTAGACAGAAACCTTCTGTGATATGACTATGAGAGATAGAGGTATTCTGTGATATGACAATGGGAGAGAGAGGCATTCTGTGATATGACAATGGGAGACAGAGCCGTTTTGTGATATGACAATGGGATACTGATACCTTCTGTGATATGACAATGAGAGACAGAGGCATTCTGTGATATCACAATGATAGACAGAAACCTTCTGTGATATGACTATGAGAGACAGAGGCATTCTGTGATATGACAATGAGAGACAGAGGCATTCAGTGATATGACAATGATAGACAGAAACCTTCACAGACATCTGTGATATGACAATGGGAGACTGAGGCATTCTGTGATATGACAATGAGAGACAGAGGCATTCTGTGATATGACAATGGGAGACAGAGGCATTATGTGATATGCCAATGGAAGACAGAGGCGTTTTGTGATATGACAAAGGGACACAGATACCTTCTGTGATATGACAATGAGAGACAGAGTCATTCTGTGATATGACAAGGATAGACAGAAACCTTCTGTGATATGACAATGGGAGACAGAGGCATTCTGTGATACGACAATGAGAGACAGAAACCTTCTGTCATATGACAATGGGAGACAGAGGAATTGTGTGATTCGGCAATGGAATAAATTCAAGATAAATTACATGTAGTATCATACAAAGTTTATGTACGGACATTCGGTCATGCGTTAAAGTTGAAAATAAACCATCAACTATGTTTCAATGAGAAATAGGTGTCCGTCAAGGGGAAATGTGTCGCCATACTTCTCGTTATATATCAATGATTTAGAACAATACATGAAAGTGTACTCTTGTTCGAAAACACTGAATTTTATATCAAATTATTTATCCTGGTCTGCAGATGAAACGGTTATACTGGCTTCGTCGGATGTTGAACTCAAGTAGTTTGATATTTCATAAATAGAAACTTTGTAAACGAAGAAATGAAAAAAGTTGAAATTTTGGGTTGCATAAATGCAAACAGATCAATTTTTCAATGTGTTAATGAATCAATTTAAACTGTATTCATTTTAAATATTTAGGAGAAATTAATATTTTGGTATGAAACAAATCGTGCCAAATGCAACTAAAGATATTTGTTCCTTTCTAAAACAAAGTTTGGGGTGTATGTAATGTCAAGAGGGTCGTTGAAGCAGTTAAAAGATCGTCAAGCTATTGTTAAATGTAAGGAAATCAGCAGATGGTTGTTCTGTCTATGTGCAGTTACACAGAATATATGTTGATGTTACTATGGAAACTCTTGAATTATTTTTTTTTAAACAAATAGAACCTAATGCAGCAAAGTTATGCAAATGGGGATACCCATTCATTAACACTAAATAGTTGAAAAACTCTATTAAAGAACGACTTCATGACCAGTTTATACAAAAAGGTCGTTTTTACCTGGACATCAAAACTCGTTTCGAAATGGAAGAATACCTGTATATTTTGCCTGATACCCTTTCGTTTGATTTACTACGTTTTAGGAACACTAATTACCAGTATTCCGCTTTGTAATTCCATACGAATTGTATAGTACTTTGTTTTTTTACATCTATATGGTGAAATAAAAATCAATCGGTCAATATACCACGTTTGTGAATTTATAACCAGTTAATGTTTGATTATTTTCATCACCTCTTGATCTGAATGCATTTCTATTGTCTTTATAATCATTGTGTACTATAATCCATGCACTGTCAAGGGCCTAAGAGAAATATATTATGGAAACAGCTTTAGACATTGTGTGATACGGCAATGGGAGGCTAAGGCATTCACTTATTCAATAATTTGGGACGTACACAATATTTTAATACTGACATGTTGTCCGGAGACATTCTGTTATATTGCATTGTTAGATTGGGAGATTCTATAACGCGGCAAAGGGTAAGTTGCACATTCAGTGATACGGCAACAAGATGTTTGGTGTCAATCGACTGTCCAATTACTGTCGGAATTAGTACCAGTGTATGGACGATTTCCAATTAATAAATTCCGGAATAGCGTTGGCTGTCCAATGAACAAGTATATGAGCAGTTACTGATTACATGCTTGTAGGGGGGTATTTTACTTTTAATGACTTCACTCATCGTCTTCAGAAAAATCCTGAAATAGTTATCGATATTTCAGACGGCTGAGCCTAGTGAAATTTAAGTCATTTGACAACCACGTCAACAAGCTTGGGTTGGGATAAAACATGTCTTGTTGAATAGTGATAAACTTGAAGAAATAAACTAAAAAGCATTGATTGACGGTCCGTGCATACATAAGCACAGGACCAGAGGCACCCCACTGGTCATGAAAACGACGAGTAGAGATTGACAAAAGCTGGAGATTAGAGCATATAAAAGTTTACACAATTTTTTATGTCGACTAATTTTTAGGGTAGACCTTGTCTTTAATAGACAATGGACGACACCAGCCGGGGGACTTTTTCTTGACGCTGTTGTTGTCAGGAGATACAAGCCATTGTGATGCAGACTTTACTATTCCAGACTTCGCTTGCAACTATCCCTCCGAGGATTTACTTCATCACAGAAAACAACACAAAAAAAGGGAGAAAAAGAAGATTAATGACATAGCGATCTGTTACTTGGTCCTAGGCCTTGGTTATTTACTCTTGAGATTATACACCGTTAAAATGGGCGGTTTCTGGAGCGCGGAATCCGTGACGGCCTACTGGGAGCTGTCTCTACCTTCTAACTTCCTTAACAAGTCCCTCAAAACATTCCAGGCCATAATATATCATAGTTAGGTGGCCACGAGTGAGGCCTGGATTACATAAACCAGGGTCTTGACTATGTATCAATGAGACCTGCTCTTCTCCGACACTTTGGTCTCTTTGAGAGTTGTAATATCTGAGAAGGTATCCTATTGTTTACCGTGTCTCGTGTTGGCCCTATGACGCCATCGTATAAATCAACATAGAATAAAAATCTACGTGGCTATATGCCAAGTGTTGATACATACAGGTTATGTTTAATGACGCAAGTGGGAACAAATCTGACATTTTGGTGTCTATGGAATGAGGTGATAAGAGAAAACATGGTAAAACAGTGGTGTTAATAGTTCTGTCAGGAATACAGACAGAAATCAGTCGTTTTGGTCTATTTATCTCTTGGAAGTTTTCTCCCATACATACTGTCGTGTAACTCAATACCATCTCATGAACTCTAGGTTATATTTCATTTGACCAAAAATAAAACTGATCTAAAGTTAATCAATATTCAACAATAAACAGCACAAGTGCGCTATATGTATTTTAATAAAAATACTATAAAATATATTTCCCTGCATTACTGACAAAATAATTTTGTAGACATAACTAATTAAATAACTTGTCCATTAATTATATAATAAATTATACGTTGTCAAAGACGGTACTCTATAAAACCATTATATGCATTAAAAGAACAATGTATGCAGTATAAAAGATCTGTATACAAACAATTATCGCGGGTGAAACACACGGTTGTTTTAGAGTTCCAGTATCTAAAAGTAAAATTGTAAAAGCACAAATAAGATAGTAATTACTCCCAAGTCTATCACTGTTTGACCAGTTTAAGCAGTGCTCTCTATATGCTGTCAGATTTTTCTTGTTTCCCTCTCAGGAATACTTAATGCGTTAACAACATTGTTGACTTTAGTAAACGTCTCTGAGACCGGGAGATTTTAAATATTGTGCTAGAATGTATTGGCATTTCCTGGGTTTTGTTTGTAGCATTTTGGGTTTTAAGCCAATAGTTAGTACAAGTTTAAAATCATGCTAAATGATAATTGACTAATGTATGCTATAGATTTAACAATTAAATTGTCTGGAATAAGTTTTAACTAAAAAAATTAGCTGCACATCAGAACATTTAAATGGCTGAATACTGTGAACTCCTTTGTATCCAAATACGTTTGATATGCCTCACTAGGTTCCTGTATCCGCATACGTTATACAATCTTCACTCAGTGCCTGAATCCACGTACTTTATGTACTTTACTCTCAGTTCATGTATCCACAAACGTTTTACAATCTTCAATCAGTGCCTGAATCCACGTACTTTATTTACTTTACACTCAGTTCCTGTATCCACAAACGTTATACAATCTTCAATCAGTGCCTGAATCCACATGCGTTATACAATCTTCAATCAGTGCCTGAATCCACATACGTTATACAATCTCCAATCAGTGCCTGGATCCACATACGTTTAATAAGTGTTTGATGGGCATGTATATCTTCATTGTGTTAATGCAGATATCGGTATATGAGACCGAGACAACAAGCATTTCTAAGTCACAGGCAATTTGACACAAAATTAGCATTCTATACTTGTACTGAAACCCACACCTAAACATGTCACTTTTTGCCTATTATCACATATTCTACCTTTTTTCCCCCCAAAGTTTGTCGGATGGCTATTTTACCTTGGCTTGTTTACAGATACTGATAGTGTTGGCAGTCAAACGTTCACACCGTCTAACATATGGCATGTTAATCACGGAATCGTTTAATCAGGGTGCGTTTGTTAAATATAACAGCCAGGAAGACTGCATAACATTGTGAAGTTTCAAATGTTATCATATAACCTAATTGTTTTGTCACTATTACCTAACTGTTACTTTATCAGTTGCATCATTAATGGAGTTTGTTTTAAGATGATTAATGATGCTGCAAATGATTGATGACTTTATCAGACAGCCCTTCTAACTCCCCAAACCCCCAGCCAAGACGCTTATGTAGGACAGATCGTTTAGCCCAAATCATCTGACTATCTGTAGAACTTTGCATGGAGAACAGCGGGAGGCCTTTACGAGCTATCAGGCAAGTCACCTCAACTGAATAACACACTCACAGACGCTACAGTTCGAATGTGCTGTAATTGTGTTTAACCAATGAAAACAGTTCCGTAGAAAGTCTCTCTTGTGATTGGACACAAGCTTCCCCACTTACATACTGTAACAGTTTCGGGAAAATAATATTGACAATAATAGATTAAGAGAAAAACAAAGTCTGCTAATAGCTTAGAAGAATTGGGGGGAATATATTGCATTCTTATTACCCGTTTAAAATAGTTTAAAACAAATAGTGGTTCGTGTGGACTAGGTCGCTTATCGATTAGCAATTAGATTCAAAATGTGTTTTCAGTCAGCACTTACAACTTTATTGTGGAAAACTTTGGTTGAAATCATTGTTGATAATCTTACTGCTCATCACCTTATCAGTGCTAAAACAAACTGAACTCGTAGCTCCATGCACCTGGCGGTGCGAAAACAATATTAGAATAGAGAAACTGTATCTTTAGTTTATAGGTTTTTGAAAAAATCTTAAAGCTTGTCTTTCTCTGCATATATAAACATCATTTTAACTTTTGTTCCCGTTCAATAAAGATTTGTTTTAACCCCAGTCTGAGGCTGATTTAAGAAAAGTGAAGCAGTGGTCATCAATGGTATATATATATTCAAGCTACACAGAGGGAAATTATGTAGCTGGTTAGGATTATAATCATCTAACTATGTTAAATTGTCTGTGTGTATTCCATTGTTAGCATAGTGAGGACGCTCCGAGTTGGATATCTAATTATTTTATCTTAATTCGGCTCTGGTCTGTGCAGTTGAAAGGCTGGCAGTAGTAAAGCCGATCCTACAAGTAAGGTGTCTTTCTTAATTAATTGACGATTTTGACACCTCCTGCGAAATTGAAACCCAGAATTTTGATCGATTGGCGATAATTTGTCAGCGGCAATGACATGTTGGTTGGGCGAGATTTGTAGAAATATGTAATTTGAGAGTGTTTCGACCACCAGCGGCTGAAATCACTTGACTGGTTTCTGTTAGCAAGTCGTGTAATTATCAATAGATAGAGGCACCGAAGCGATTCGTCATTGTCAAACTGGATTTTCACTAGGTTATAGGAGGGCTGTTAAGTGGCAATACTCAACTCACTACCAATCTCTTCCAACAACACAAAGCAGCTTTTGACGCATTTTCTGAATTTTATATTTGATGTGGAGGATTTGATATGTCAGATGGAAAGCCGACAGGTAGCCCGTTCATCTTAAGGTGCTTAGGAAAGTTTAGAGTGAGTTTGTCTAGTGTCATGGCGGATCATTTGAAGTCTGTAACGCTCTGGCATGACAAGTCCGTAGAAAAGGTTAATTTTGAACAGTTCGTAAAGTCTTTGCATGAGGAAATGGCCTACAAGGACAGATCCACGTCAAACAGCTCTCATAAGCAGGCTGTTCACCAAATCAATCTATCAACATTCCCTGTTGTGTTTTTTTCTGGTTTGTCTGTGCAGTGAATACAAATCGTAAAGCTTAACGACATTATTTTTAGCCATTTGTGACAAATTTTCCTAATTGACGCGCGGCTGTTTTAAAAATTCCGCCTAGTTTTTCTCAAGCATGTGTTTCCGTGACGTCAGTGCTCGCTAACAAGGGTGGCACAAAGGCGCAAATAGCAACATAAAACTTGTAAGAGTTGTTATTAAATCTAATGAGGTTCGTGATAAATCACCATGTTCTGTTAGGCGGATTGGTAGTGATACATGGGTTTTGTCAGGCGCTTAGACAGCCTGTAATTCCCCGTGTATCGTTAACAAGCTGAGGGGCGGACTTCATGTCCTCTACTTCGTCAGAGATGTGCTGTTTCGCGAAGCTACAGAAGTGAAACAATGAAACGGACACGGCCACGTGAACTGACTCCTTGCCCATTGCGTGTTAGTTATATCTTATAGATTGGTATAAAACTAGAAATTAGTATTAGCAGACAAGTTTATGAAAGACCTTACATCATCTGAGGCCTCTGTATATTTACAAATGTTATCGACAGAAACCTTCTCTATTCAAATTTATACAATTTCTGTTTACAAAGAATGTGACTGATCTATTTTATTATCCTTTCAATCCGATAAATTAAACTTACAGCCAGAGTATTCAGACAAATCATTGAATTTAAATAGTTCGCATGAAGTCAGGTTAGCATGCATGGATCGCACCACAAGACTCTAACTACTGGTCTATAGCTGTGGTTGTTTTTTTCTATTCTAAAACATTACTTAATCTCATCGAGGCAACATCCTTTACTGATATTTCTGAAAAGTTGCGCCATGCAAATAAAGTATTGACCGCAGGGATGTTCACTGAGTTTCTGACTGGCGATAGTTGAACCTATTAGTGTGTTGTTTCAGTAGATGAGCATTATTGATTTGACAATCAGTAATTCTTCCATTCTGTACACTGTGGACTTTGACATCGTTTGAATGCAGTAGTCCGGTGCCATTCTTCAACGATAAAGAATAATGTATTAAATGAGCTCATTATTGAAGGTATAATGGGCGAGTCCCCGCTTTCTATTCAATCAGTTTGGAGCTACGAGAAAACAAGTTTTATGTCGTATAGCTGACCTAGGTTACAGAATAACCGAACGTACATTTGGATTTCACTTTGTTGTCTTGTGTCGCTGTCTTTTCATTTCCTATAAAGCGAGTGGTTCGTGTGCAGTCTATCCTAGAGAAATGCCCATTGCTGGTGGACAATGATTTCGTTTCTTAGATTCTGTAATATTTGCGTGACGTCAAAAGGGCCCTCGCATCCGCTGTTTAAAGATCGTATGTCAGTCCGCCAATCAAATTGGCTGACGATTTCCGGAATCAATCGAAAGTACATTTCCGCGATGTCTTTACGATTTCCTTGCTTCAGAATGTCCTTCTATCCGCGCCGATTAAACTGGGACACTTGATTTCCCCACATCTAATCGAAATCGAATTTTTATGAGACGTTGTACAGTGGGAAGAGTTCTTCACAACTGAGTCCTCGTAAGTAGTTGTTAGCCCAGTCTGCCATAGTTTCGAGTGTTTTTGGATTTCGAAGCAGATGGTTTGAGGTAATGTACCCACAGAAATTACAAGTGGTTGAGTCGTTTACAGCTCGCGCTGTTACAAACACCACTCTTCAGCAGTCGTTAAAAGAACACACCACTAACTCCGCTGAAGGAAAATGCCAACAAAGCATTTATGGAAATAAAATACAAGTAAAATAATTGAATATTTTATAAAACCACAAACTGCTGAAACGAATATGGAAAATATGATATAACGACCAAGTGCGATAAAATGCGGCTAAATACCCTATTCATAAAGCCATTGCAAACATATTACAATCTCGTGCCTACAACAGTCTCCTAATATACTTTACAACTCGATCTGCTTGTTTTAAAATAAAAGGTAAATTATTATCGCTGAGGATTCTGTACGCTACTTTAATGGGTTTTTTTAAATCTGCTTCTCTAATGTGACACTTAGCATTTGCTTTGTACGGTTGTGTTGTGGTGGTCTTCAATACATTAAATAGTAAAGGAGAAGTACAGGTACTAGCACTGGCTACACTCACTTGGGAAACCATCTAGTTTTACAGTCTATAGAAAAATGATAAAATAAGAGGTACTTAAACATTCATATCAGTAGAAATGATGTTCGAACTTCACGTAAGAGGTACCAAAGGCCGCAAATATAACTGTTGTTGTGTCACCACTTTCACAGTTTCTGTCAGGGAAAGTCATTGTCCTTTTTGTTATTTTCCAATCGTTGATTTCTGCATTTGAACCGAGTCTATGAGAGCTCGGTTACGAACCACTCCTTTGTCAACTCGTGTGGTCCACCTCGACCGGGGCACTATAAGGACCATTGATTGTGAAGAAGTTAAAATGGCTTTTGGAAGTAGATGGTCTGGGTTTGTCCAGGGACAAGAGCTGTGTTGCCTTTGCCATATGGCAGGGAAATGTAGAGGAGAACTTTACGAGGACACCAATTGATAATTATCCAACAGACATTCCCAGAAGGCGGGAAGTTGGCACAAGATGTTTTTCGAGAATTGGATAAACTGAAATCTGTCTTTACTCAAGGTTGACAACCTGAGTCTGCCAAAGAAACGAGCAAGAAATTTGAAATAAAGAAATAAATGTAAAATACAATTAATATGCACCTAAATACATCTATAATTTCTTTTTATAATCTTAAAGTAATTTCACTGAATTGAACAAAAGACAAATTGAGGCCCTACTACCATAAATTTATTATACAAATAACATTTTTGGACTATATATAATTATTCTGTTGTTAATCCAAATTAGTCATTCAGGAACGAGACAAGCTTAATAAATATAAATCAAGATAGATCAAGTAACTCGTTTATCACTAATTAAAGGATATAAATTAATGACTCTTTATTTTCAAATTTTAATATAGAGAAAATCATTGTGTCCAGATGTAGAATGGGTTTGTTATTCTATAAAACTGTGTGACGTATGTAATAAAAATTAATAAAAACAAACTCAAACTAAATTGAATCTCACCCTTAAACTCACCATATTTATCACATACTTTATATATCGTCACCCTAATAAAATAAGTGCCAATGTCAGTTTTTGGCCAATTTCATATTTTTGCCTAAATCAGATCTACATCACGAGAGACACCTATTGTAAAAACGCTTAATGCAAAAACTGACTTTTAATGTGTTGGAAATCAATAAGATAATTGGCCGAGTCAAGCATGTGACATAGGTAGATTAACAGGTTTTTTCAATTTATCTCAAAAGTGATAAATATGGCTTAGACATTTATTTTATTAGGGTGACGATATTGAATAATTGAAAAGAGAAAATACCATCTTAATGGTCATTACTTTCTCTCGAGATGCCTGTAACTTACCCATAACAACTCGAGATTGAGATCTATTTAGAAACTTGTCTCTGGGAGTTTATCTATATTATGAGATGATTCCTCTGTTTGAATCAATCGACAATCAACTAATAACCAACCTATAGTGATTTTAGTTGGAAACACATATACATGCTAGGGACAGACAAATTCTACTATTGTACAGAAAAACCTTCTTTTTTTTTGTCTACCGAAAATCATTGTTCTGTTTACACAAAGCAATATGCTGACTATACAAGAGTAGGCCTACTTTTCAATTTGGTTTTATTTTCTTTGAGAGATATTATTTAATTATTACCAGACTTTAGTACATCAAGATTGAACAATTAAAACGAATATAAGTGATTCTCAAGCCAATCATCGGATTTCTTATAGTCTGCTTAGAAATGTATGCTTTTTATTTAAAACCCTAGTCACTATAATGTGCATCACATTTAAACTTTGTGTACAATTGTTATTTTTCATTTTCACTAAAAGTATAACGGATCTATATAAACATCTCAATGAAACGAAAAAAGTTGTAAATAAAACGAAGCATTCAATATGAAACAGCACTAGTCGCCATAATGGGGCATTTAAATGTTGTGTACAATTTGAATATTTAATTTTTCAACAAAGGATGGCGGATCAATATAAATATTGAAATAAAATGAAACAAAATTTGACCGTCAAGAAGAAAAGCACTTACTTTGATTCAGCACTAGTCGCCAGAATGAGACAATTAAATTTTGTTTACAATTTATAATTTTCATAATATTTCATTTCATAAGGATGACGTATAATTATCTACATACAGCTTTACTTTAACAAAACTCCTCTGTAAAGAAAATAAGTAATTTATATATCAACAGAGCTATTCTTATATTGGGTTGAAAGCGCTATGATGAGCTTAGAATATAGTAGAAAATGGCTGTTGAGTGTGGCCAAAGAGTTCGCGAGACAATAGACAGAAGTCACATGTAGTTGGGTGCATTCTCGTGAGAACGTGAGAAACGTCTCTCAAATTAGCAAGTTATTCCCACCGGGGCTCCGACTCAAAATAAAGCGTTTTGATTTAAACTGATAGAAACGGTGTTTTTTGCCTTCCCATGGGCTTCGATTGGGATTGTACCTGTATTTACGCGCACAGTGAAATAAAACATTCCAAACCCCACGAGGAAAGTCCCACCTTGTTTTTGCTGATTTACAGATCTTTGACCCGCCATATATAGACGACTAATACTCAGTTTCGTGTCAAGCGGCCATTTCCAGTTGTCTTGCTGTTGCCGCGCTTGCTTTCTTCATCAGCAGCAATAACTGAACTTTAAGCGCTGAAAAATAACATTTTTGTACATTTCGTATATTTACGATTGACATAAATCCCCCTGGCTGATTGTTTGGAGCTCTCTGGGGATTAATTGAGCGCGGAACGCGATAGAATCTCCAGCATTTAAAACACATAAATGTGCATTGAAAACACATAAAAGAACATCAAGAGAACGTAAATGTGACCATTTCTAACACGCAGATTGATTTGTGAGTTATCTAACGAGCTTTCAAAGAGGAAGGAACGGAGTTAACTAAGATTTATAACAAGATTGGTTTAAAAAAAAAATTATATAAAAAAAGTAGGGGAAATTATCTTTGAAACCGCACAAAACGCTACCTTTTTTTTACACTGTATGCTACAGTTAATATGACACTTAAATACTTTTTTTTATACCTGAATTTCATGCAATGCTTTTAGTTATCCGACCAGAGACAAGAGTTCGGATCCAGGTTGACGCAAGCAAAATTGTCTTACTCTACAATAACAATATAATAATGTAAAAGGAATATGCATGCGAATATAGTTTCTTTTTTTATGTCTAGCTCCAAGTAGTCCAAATACTTTGTCCCTTTACATTTGACAATATAGCAAGTTTTATTTCATATTTGTTTTATGTTGTTATCTGTGAGATATTTTTTTAATAATCACTACAGTGGAATAAGAGAGACAGGATGGAGTGAGAATTTTTCCAGTAATCTTGACAGTGTTTTTTTTTTTAAATTTTATCTGAAAGCTGGCATCGATTATCTCCCCTTGTACGTGAAAACGTCTGGGTTGTTTTTTCGTATGAATCGTGATACAGACTTGGCTATAGTTGTGTCTGCCTAAACACAGGGATAAATCAAAGATATTACTGCATTTATTTATTAGTCTGACAGAGATATTAAAGAAATTTCTGGATAAATGATGATATTTAGTCTGAGTTTGAAAACTATAAATTTCTACATAACCAATCAATTATATCCGAGAAGGCTATCATAAGAGTTGTGGAGAAAAACGAATGGGCGATGAGCACATCCGGCAGCAAGTTGTGGACCACAGGTGATTAACGACATTCTTCGCTTAACTGTCAAAATACTGAGTAACATTGACAACAAGAAACAGCCGGCTTCCTCTAAATAAAATATCATGACAAATGATACCAGTTGAAATATCAACAGTAAAAAATAGCGCCAGCGCTGGGTCTGTTTGGAAGCCTGGAGATAGCTAGATGTGCGTGTTCACCGCGATCAAGTATTTATTATCCGGTGTGACTGGCGTGACGATGGAACGTTTATCCGGGTACTAGCGTCACCTGAGGAGTCTGCACCGGAATTAACAAGTGAGGTTGCGCAACGGGCTAAGCAAGGGTTTCCTGTTTAATATTGTTTCGGTAAGCTACTTTCTATATTTAATTCTGTTTGAATTGTGCGAAATTAACCTTTAGTTCGTCGAAGAGGGTCTCAATTAAATGGAATAAATTTTAAATTGGGGATAAGTAATTGAATTATTGTTTCTCATCATACAATTTTCCTGTGCCGTGTACCATCGCTTTAGGGCAAAAAGACAGCCAGCAATTAATAAAACAGTATACTGTCATGTTTACATCTTTCAAATACACGCTGTATGTAGAATAGATAAATTGACATGGAATGGTGATGTCTTAAATTATCTACAGTATCTTTACAATTACGCTGAGAAATGTACCATTATTATTCGGAAAACACATATAGGCCTCCTGGTCGAATTTGGCCGCAAAATGTTAGAAAATGACCACCACACTCTCGAAATAATAGTAACGAAAAAACTCAAAAAGTTCCATGGAAAATTTCTTTAAAAAATATTTTTCTTCTTTTTAAGTCCCAGCTTCAACAAAATTGCTTAAATATCGTGCTTTCCTCTGGGCTGATTTCATTTAATGATTCTCGATGATTTACGGAATTTCTGTTTGTTTGTTCTCGGTCTTGCGGTGAGACAGACAAGTCCGATTAGGATCCGATATTTTGTAGACATTTTGTAAAACACATCTAGGACAAGACAAGAGTCATGAAAGTGATCTATTGGCCCGGCTATTGGGAAGAGTGTTCACATGGCTGGAAAAACTTTGCCAAGAGAAGCCAGTCAACTGCTCTAACGACTTTACCAGATCTAGGCAGCAAGACCCAGAAAGTCGTCTTCTTGGCGAGAAAAGATCAGCCAGTTTCAGGCCTGTTACATCGATGGGCGATTTATTCTGAAATTCTCAGATAGTGGCCTTCGTCTAAGATTTATCGCCATTGAAATTGGCCATCCGCAAAATTCATCAGCGCACAGTGCTAGGAAGGGTTGAGATAATGGTGGCCGTGTCTTTGTCATTTCGGGCCTGGGTAAGTCGACGAGGTCGGACAGGGCGTCATTTATCACCCCTAACCGGCTTGTGTTATTATGTAGCTTGATGAGCCCTCTGATGGACGCTTGTTGGTGGACGCAGTAGTAATGGGTGCCACAACGAGCACCGGGATGCAGAACTTCTCCAATCTAAGTAATTAAACTTGGCCCTAACAGTACTTTTGTTGACAGATATAATTATGAATTTCTGCCTTTTGCGATGTTGGAAATTTGCTCGAACTCGTCAGTTGGAATTCTGGGGTCATTAGTAAGAGGCAGGATCACAATAAGTGGAGGTTGGGGGACAGAAGGCTTGATTTGTGAGGGTAAACATTACGCTAGCCTTTAACCCTATCCGCTAAATTGAACCTCTAGAATAGATCTGAAGACTTGTATGGACATTTGTCAGTGGCCGTAGTAAATGAATGTTGACTGATCAATGGTTCTTAATTGACGATAGCAGTTGACCTTGTTTGGCACATCAAGACCCTTTTTATTTGATTAACATTCTTAGAGTCACAGACATTGACCTACAAAATTTGACCTTTATCATTATCTTAAATTTGGTTTTGTCCAATATATTTCCACGTAATCAGTCAACATATAAAGAACTTCCAAATCCAAATTGTTGCAATTGTTTCACATCTGGTTTCTGGTGGTTGTTTGTAATGATAAAAATGAAAGATGTCTTTTTTTAATTTCACATTAGCTTTGTAAATTATTGGGGTTTTTTTGTCCGCTCTCCATCCTTAATACTGCATAGACTGTTTTGCTATTTTGAAATCAACTAAAAATTGTTTGCTTTTCAAATTTATCTATCTTATCCTTTCACCATAATTTAAATAAAAAATGCGAATATTTAGGTCACAAGCTATATTTTCAGCTTTATTATTGTGTCAATTGAAAAATCATTTCAGAATTAAAGCTACCGTTTGATTGTTTTGAAGACGACTGAAGATAGGTTTTAAATTCTTATTAATTAGTTGATGCATTCTTCTTTCTCATAGACTCCGGTCGATATTACAAAATTAACCAATAAAATGAATGGAAATAAAGTTTTCGTCTCGTTCGTTTTCTAAAATTTTATTGTCACCGTTTCGTTATCAAATTTTATTAAATAAATCATAACGAATCATTGTGGGATAAATACTTTCACCTTACGTTTAAAACATTCTTACATATAGTTTTGGTAGGAAATATCTTTGTGATATGGTTTTATGAATATATTCTAGACTATAAACAAACAGTCCATACCTCGGCTCTACATCAGTTATTGGTAAGGGAAAAGGTGTGGTTGGGTGCCAAGATAGAGGCCACCTCAAGATAAGGACTTGTCATCGCCCGCTGAAATGACGGATGGGCCATTGACAACAACTGCATTCCAGGCTCCTTGGCATCTCATGGTTGCTATGGCGACAGCTCGTGCAGCCTTCAGACTGCTGTCACTTTCACACGTGTTCTAACGCCGACAAGACAAGGCGGTAACCGAAATCTACACGTGTACTTTTCCAGAAATCTTTTGAAAGAATTTTCCTACTGACATTTTACTCATGAAGCAACACAACTTTTATTTATCTTGATAAAAAAAATCTGCATAATTGCTGAAATGATGTTATCTGCCGTTTGAGTGTTTTATTTCTCACTCACTGGATTTCGTGATCGTATCATACTGTTCTGTTACGTCAAGTTAGCGACGAGCTTTAACCTTATAGTTTTGGGATTCTCTAAACGTTTCCAGAATATAATTATGATATAGAAAATAGAAGAAAATAGACAATTTCACGGTCACATTATGCTGTACACAAACTCCCCTTTTTAAAAAAGCATTTGTCTGAAATTAAAGTCAAATAACTGATACTTCACTCTCCTGATGATGGCAAAATAAAGCGCCGAAATATTGAGTTCATAATGAGTTTATCGTTCTTCGGAGTTACACTACTCTTGTACGATACTGAAAAATCTATCAAGTTTTTCTATAAAAACTGATCTGTATGTTTATAGTTTACTTATGAACATGTTTACGAGCAGCATTTTTTAACGACTTGATCTGTGTTTCGAAAGAACATAATGAGCAGTACTTCCCAATATTAAAGCAAAGAACAAAATATAGTAATATTTTCCCCCACTATATTAAGGACAAATACTTTATAACGTTAATGAGTATACAGGCACGATTAGACCAGTATTCGGGCTATAATTAATTTTAACTTTTAAAATTCTACTTTGAACAACAAACACAGATTAACATAAAACCAATCCATCTCAACGCTTTATAAACACAATCATATCACAGGACAGAAACATGTGAAGATTGTGTAAATGGTTGTGTTGCCTTCTGGCCGTCACTTCTGACCGTTTTTTCTCTGTTTTCTTTCCGTCGCTCTTGTGTTTTATTATTCTAGTTTCTTTTCCATCTTTTGTTAAGCTGATCTACACAACTGAAACCCACAGTCATGATTTTCTGTGTGGACACTTGACAAAGACATAACACAACACAATTGTACAATACCTGTATAAAGATAACCAAATCATTCCATATGTGACGACATCATTCTGGATACATTTCGGTAAGATTTAAATTAAAATATAAAAAAACTATAACTGCGAACATATTCCACTCAAACAGTTCACATTTATTTTGTTGCTTGATTGCACAGTTGTTGTCTTGGTCAGCTATACATACATATACACGGTTGCAGGGTAAAACAACTGGCTTATCACTGTCATTATGTGCACAAAAATTGAATCGGGTAAAACTGTAGGATTATGTTTTTATTTTGTTTCCATAACCTGGAGAGATGAAAATTACGAGAAATTGGATGATTTAATATGCTTGTTAAGTCGGATAAAGAGTTGAACAAAAATGTAAAATTATTCTTTTAAATCACATTGACATGAAAACGACGATATTGAAATATATACATATATATCTGGAGGCAAGAAAAATTGTTTTTGTTTACATTGAAATTTTAGATGTATATATTAATTGCTTTAAATTTCCCCAAAACATTTATTGTTTTGATTTTAATTCGTTTCGACTGTATGCAATTTTCTAATTGACTTAAAGTTATTCGCCTGGTTGTGTGACTGATATTCAGTTGTTGAGTAGCGCAACAATGTGAACAGTGCTTTCGGTGGATAACCCTATTGGATAAACTATGTCATCAATTAATGTTTGAGTAATTGCATTCGGTTATCTACGCTCACCTTCTCTTTGATCCTCGTATTTTACGCAAGTCTTTCACGTGGACTTAATTGCCACGGTGTAAGTGTATGTTACTTGATTTAAAAGATACGGGTTCACATTTAATTAACTGGTTAATGCAGCTATGGAATCAAAGAGATGTTTATCAAGTGAGGTCAAGAGAAGAGTCCGAGTTGAAAACATCTAAAGTGTGTGTTCACACCCTCTAACTAGAAATACTGGCTGCCTCTTGAAGTACTGGTGTAATGCCCTTTGTTTACAAATAGCTTTATCTAACATCAAAGCGTTTTACCTGTAGACAACAACAGCACCACCATCAGACAGCCTGTGTTTTATCTCATCCCCTACAGCTCGGAGTGGTGTGACAGTTACGAAACTCGTTATGAAACAGTATTATCACTGATGTCATTTATATGAATTGCTGATCATTATTTATATGTATTTATTCCTTTTCAATTTATAATTTATGTTGAAAGGGTTTTAGATGAAGTGAAATAGTCTGAAATAATGTGATGTAGTTTACGGATAGAGTTTGCATCTGATGTTCACAAACAAACTGCTGCATAAAGTGCACACATAAACATGCCACCATGGGGTTTGTACGTTCCCAGTCCTACCCTCGCCAGCTAATAGTATTTAAACGATATTTTTTTAAGCAAACATGCATCTCCTGTGGTCTGTGGCACAGGGCCATAAATTGTACCACCACACCCTTTCAAATATACCCCACTGTCACGAAACGACAAATATATTTTATTTCGATATTAGATCAAGTGTGCCAGGCTCTATCGCCTTGTTTGCACTGCTCACAACAACGCGAATGCTAATTAAATTTCTTCTTTAATCTTTTAGTGCAGTGATTTATGGCTATCTCTGTTGTCCGATAAACTAGGAACTAAGAGAAAAAGCCAGGGAGAGGTAAAAACCAAATCGCGGTTTCTTGTTTTCTCATGCAGTGATCGTGTTTAACAATTCACAGCGTTTGTAAGTAAAGCATTTTGCCCTCTACATAGCTGCCACATTTGGCTTACATGATACCGCATACATAATTGACGAGTTCATAGGAAATCTGTGGAATCCGGCTAAGCTCATTCTCTTAACATGGTTTTCCCCACGAAAATAGGTTAACTGACAACAAAAACATTCGAGCATTTTTTCTGTAAAATTATCTTAATTACGAGGATTTTTATAAGGTTTGTCTCTATCACTGGCAAATCAAAAAATGTCGGATATGAAACCAACCAGTAATTTGTGGCTGAACTATGGACGTATTTCATAGCATTTATTTATTATTCGGCTCAAGTTCGTTCACGATTATGTGTGTAAAAGTCTTGCTTAATCACGGCAATATTCTTATAAATGTCAGACAAATATTTCAGTGGTTATGGAAACTATAGTTTCTAATTTACTATAATTATGAGAATAATATGTTATAGGCCTACATTTTTTTTTAATCGTATCGTGTAATTGAACGGGCTTCTTTGAATTATGTTCCTCACTGCTAAATCGATTATTTGTAATACATTAAGGCCTATTTATAAATGTATTTTTAATACATGAATAATCCGTTTGACACTTTGTAATATTCTTTCTGGGCGTTGGTACAACCGTCTTTCCTATTCTGAATTTGTATTACATAGTCCACTATGTAATGTGGTCCGCTTTCCTCCCCGCTACCTGTACCTATTTTGTTCTTTAGTTTGAGGAAAAATTATCAGACAGTCTTGCCTGTCAGGAAACCATTATTTCGATCGACTCGGAGAGGCAATTTGATGACATTGACTTATCACGTTTTGAATAAAGTAATTTTATTTGACGTAACATTTCGAGTCACGTCATGCTGTTCCGAACTCACCAGGTTTTGAATTAACATAGAGCATTGGCAAAATCATTTGATAAGGAATTTATCTTTGATATAAATAATAAAAGAATATTGGACAGTGAAGTGTGAATACCTTAATATTACTCCCATGAATGGTTGGAAGGGCAATCCACTACACGATTCTCTACGGTTATTTCTTTCACCACTCACTCCAGTAGTATTTATAGTATTCAAACATCACTGTGCAATATCCTCTAATTCTTTCACTCGTAAAAGTGATATTTCACTGCCGTCACATTTGTTTCTACAGTTTATTGCTACAACTGTTCGGCGTCAAATGACTTCGTTACGAGTATCACTTAACATTCGTACCTGTGTCGGCTTGCACTTAACACAGGTGTTACGTCATTTCTCATTATGGTAAGAATGGTGTCAATCTATTTGACGTCGCGCTTGGAATAATGTCCAATACTCCGAACTCACCAGGTTTGAAATTGTCCTAGTAACATGGCAAAAAATGTTTTGTTATCTTAATTTATCTTTGCTATGATTAAAACGTGATAATACAGACAATGGAAAGAATATTGCACAGTGAAGTTTGAATAATAAGTTCTCGGTTGGTTGAAAGGAAAACCTACTCTCTTTTTTCTCCACATTCTAAAGTAATTTTCATGGTTTTTAAACTTCACTGTGAAGTATAGCTATATGATAATGTAAAGAACTTGAATTTATTCACTACACAAATTATTCACCGAGAGCCCGTGTGTTACGAGAAATATCACTGGAGTTAAATCAGCATAATCACGTGCCGGATGCGTATGGTTTTCGATGCAGATAGATGAGAGTGGTATATTTGTCGTAATGCACTGGCTCCAGTTGGACAATATTTTTTCACACTATATACAAATTTTTTGTTTTTCTTCTTTTTCATTTTGATATGATTTCCGCACAAAGATCTTGGGATTTTGGAATTGCCGGTGAGTTTATAGATTGTTGTATAAGAGCCGGGGAGAACGGATTTGGAACGTCATTTGGCAACAAAGCGCATGATATCGCGACATTTAGATTAAGAGGAAAATTAAGAGGTCGTTAAAAATGTCTTATCATCCCTTCATGATGCATACAGTGTGCGATAACTGGCCTATTTCGACGCACTAATCGACTGCTCTGAAGTGAAATTTTTGGAAGGAGTTGCCCGAGAAATATCAAACACAATGAAAAGACATTTTATTATAAGAACGGAAGGAAATTGAAAATATTCACCACACAGTTAAATAAATAAAGGTATACACATTACATAATAACGGCTGAAGTTGGAATTTGTTCATCAAAAACATAAATAAACAAATGTAATAATAAACTTTATATAATAATGTCGGAAGAAATAACCAAACATCCAGCTAAATAAATAAACGAACAACAAACATACAATATTGGTCCGAATTAAAATTTATTCAACAAACTATTAAATAAATGGATGAATGAATGAATGATGGAGCGAACGAACGAATAATAAATAAATTAATAAATAAGTAAACAAATTCATTCATTAATCAATAAATTAATCTATAAAAACAATTATAGATAATTAATAAATAAATTCACGGACGTGACAGGAGTTCGAATTTATTCTCAAAAATGTCTAATAACTAATATAATTATGCCGTAAGTTTAAATAGATTTACCAAAAAGGTAAATAAATATATTAATAACAAACATAATAATGACCACAGGAGTAAATTATTCTACAAAAGGTAAAATAAATACCGCGATAACAGCATTATGTAATAAGAGCGGTATTTTAAATTTATTCACAAAACAGATAAACAAAAGCAACGATTTTTTTAATTTATAAATAATTGCGGAAGATGGATCCGAATAGTTATATAAATACAATGATAACAAATAATATTCAACAATGGCAGTTGTTTAGAATTGTTTACCAGACAGTTATTACTGGTAAAAAATATACTATCTCATAGACATCGTAATGGGTTTCATTAATGCATGCAATGTCAAATAGATATTGCAATGGGTTCAACAACACACGTAATATCATAGACATTATAATGAGGTTTATTCACAAACGTAAAATCAGTTAGACGTTATTATGTATGTCTGAAATTAATGAAGTATCAAAACGATACTACAATGGGTTTTTATAATACCTATATAGTATAAATTCAGCATGACCCTTTACTCCTCAAAGTTCATGTCTTCCCAGAACCTCTAATGTTTATCTTTCTATCAAATGTTCTTTGGAAGATTATTGAGTCACAGAATCTCCAATGTTTCTCTTTCTATCAAATGTTCTTTGGAACATTATTGAGAAGTGTATTTAAATTCGTTCTGGTGAGATTCATTTATGATATGATCATCCGGACCATCCCTGATTATTGTTAATTAATATATATTTAGTGTTGTATTTGTTGTATCTGTAACTGAGATTCAATGCTATGGGTTTTTTTGGTGTGCAAAATTTAATTATGTATCACGTAGTTAATAAAGAAATGTTGATGTTCAACCATATCAGATGTATATGTCTTTCTTTATCGGAAGTTTTATCTCCTCCTGTTTTCTGACCTATCTGTTACTTAAGAGACCATATTTGTAAGGTAAACAAATGATTTTCGTAAGAAAAAAAACATCCCACACGTTTAGACTGTGTGCAGTAAATCGTCAACTTCACGCAGTGCTGGTAACATGTTTTCTGGTGACGAACATAACAGGTCCCGCAGAGAGTAACAGGGTATGAAATCTCGCGTGGTTTGAAGCTGTTAACAGAACGTGATTTAAGAGACTCTTCCGGTTTTGAGGAAGTGAGTTTTATTGGGCGGCTGCCTGGGAGCCAAATACTCATACTTCAGGCTTAGTTTAATTTTTGATGGCCTGACTCAAATTAAGAATCTCTCGTAAATTTAAAGAGGAAAGAGTGCTAGATCAACCTCTTGAGATCACTCGCCCGTTTCCTAAGCAAAATTCTGTCTGGGCAAATCAAATGGAACTCCCAAGTGATTGGAAGAACTACATGTAGTTACAATTTCATTTTTTAATGTGATCCACACAGGAAAAAAATTGTATACTGTGCCAGGTCTTGTTTTAATTTTGAATTTGATATTATTGAAAATCATTTTATTTATCCAAGAACTATAGTTCATAGTCATGAGCACTGGCGATAGGAAGTCATTGGAAGAATGAACTATGACGAAAGCTGCTCCCTTACATACAAATCCTATTGGATTTTGGACATCCTATAGGATAATTTTAAAATCTTATAGGATAATTATAAAATCCTACAGGATAATTATACAATCCTATAAGATTTAGAAAACCATACAGGATTCCATAAAACAATCCTATAGGATTTTGGGCAAAATCATAAAGGACCCTATAGGATTTTTTTTGTAAGGGCTGTTTGCTTGCCCTCCCATTCCAAATAAATTGGTTGTCGTATACCGTCTCTAACCTTCTCTAACCGCATAGCCGCGGGCCAACACAACAACAAGAAGTTTATTCGTCGTGATTACACTTGTTGGTGTTTTTTTTTTTTTAATGCTGTACTTAAGGACTTTTTGTTCCAAATTCCTTTTTAAAGCAGTTTAGGTGAAATAAATGAGATCTACAATAAAAGATCGCATTGACTTATTAACTCCACTGCAGGCATATCCATAGAATTAAAAATAACAAAAAGCAATGGCGAGCCAACCAACTCCAATACCATCGTGTGGTAAAGTCGTTATTGTAGCAGAACTTTTCAGATCCATCGGAAAAATGATATCTAATCTATCAATATCCTGGATGGGTTGGTGGGAAAATTATATCAAATTTTAACAAATAAAAGATTACGTAGCCACAACTAATTAAGTCTTTGTAGTAGACGTATGTTTCGACTTTTGATGTTGTTATATCGGAATTCTTTTAGGTGAATTGGTAGCCGAAGCTACCCGCTTGCAGCAACAAACAAACACAAGACACAAAGGGCTTAGGCAGAGAGGTGTCCACCTGTCAAAATGGACACCCTGAATTAAACAATTGCTTCATTTGGACACCCTGTTTTAAGAAACTTTAATATGCAGGAGATAGGGAAACTGTTAAAATTGGACACCCAGTTACTTAAATATTAAAGCAAAATGAACATACTTTTGATTTCTGGCTAAGCCCCTGCAAGACACCCTGACAATAACCAGTCACAAAGCAGACACTTACCTCTAGCCACGATCAATCACAATACACCCTGGCAACAAACCATCACAGAAAACACGACAAGCTGCCAACAATGACAAAATACAAGACACGCTGCCAACACAAACGATGGCAAAATACTGACAACAAACAATCACACAATACAAAATACAGGCATATCTTACAATCACAAAATACAGGCATATCTAACAATCACACAATACAGGCATATCTAACAATCACACAATACAGGCATATCTATTAATCACACAATACAGGCATATCTAACAATCATACAATACAGGCATATCTAACAATCATACAATACAGGCATATCTAACAATTATAAAATACAAGACTGGCAGCAAATAAAAACACATAATGCCAGAAAATGGCAACATACAATATCAAAGCACCAGGCAATTGTGACAAACAATCACAAAATATTTGGCAATGGTAACAAACAATCACATAAAACCTAAACTGTGGGATGTACAGCGGACTACAGCACAGCCCAATTGATACCATGTCGACCTCCTGTTGACCTTTACCACGAGGAATACCAAGACAGACTTCCGTGAAACTGTTGATAACGTCACTTTACAAATGTACTTTTGACTTGGTGTGGTGACATTCACAATCGTGGGCCAGGTGTAGCATTAACTCACGCCCACAGCCCGTCCAATTTATTGTCACATCGCTTCTATGCCTGCAAGCATTCGATATGAATTATACACCATTTTAAATACAAAGCCATAACGAACTGCTGTTTTTTTTTCTTGTTTTAGAAAGTCTATTGTATATGCCCAAAAGTAAAATAAAAAACAAGGTGCATCTATCATTTATTGTTATTATGAATATACATTGGATTTTGGCTCAAATGGTTTGGTCTGGATAAATATGTTCGCGTGAGGCGAACACGTTTATTATGACAGCCATGAACAAAGTCAATCATAAATGGGTTGTGGACGAGATTCATTCCGAACAGTTCCGCCACTGTAAATTTATGCAATCTTATTTAGAAAGCTTTTTAATCAAACCAAGGCTGTCTTTCTTTTAAGGAAAATCGGCTCGATCGACTTTGATGTGGAGCTCGTGGTCTTTAGTTAATGTAATGATGGGCCAATATCAGTAAATCATATAAGAAAATGGTCTTTTATGGAATCTTAGACGAGCTAGCCATAATGCCACATATCAGATAATTGAGAAGGTATGAAGATAGCTTTCAGTTGCTTTGGATAATGAGTGCCTTGCCTTGTACCATGGCCAGTTGACAGGACAGTCATTTCCTTTGTTCCTGAGTGACTGGTCGACGCAGACAAGAAGCTCCTCCATACATCCCCTCGTTAGCCCAGAAAAAAAGCACGATAAATCATCATTAAAGAAATTTGTTCAAAAATGGCTTTTTGACAAGCTTAGGAAACTGTCACGAAAACTGGCCACCAAGTGCGGTAAGCAAGGGTCGTTCACTTTGCAGCACATTTCTTCTTAACTCTGTTTCCATGTTCCACAATTCTCTTTCATCATTGCGCAATTTCCAACTTTTCTAAAGTGTGCAGTAAAAAAATGGTGATGGGAAAGTGGGGGGAAATGGAAGGAGTATCTTCTTTAAAACCCTCTAAAACTATGTGATTTATGGGAGCAAAGTGACTATCTATCTTTAAGTTGAGTGCTTGAAAGCCTTGAATTCGCCTCGGCCGGATCCGGAAACTTGGCTAGTGCTTACGTCAGTCTGGCAGATTTATGAAAATGAAAGTGAGCTTTCACAACTAGGTGTTTAATTCCCCAGGGGTGTTAGACAGGTCTGCCTCAAAGGGCTTTCCTGTCAAGTATCACCAGCTAAGTCAGATTAGTGGCTGGTTCCCTAGTACTGCTTGTCAGAGTGCGCCGAGACCTTTAAGAATGATGCAGTGGAGAAAGCCCCAAAAGAAAGATAACAGACTCACCTAAATGTGGACCTGGACGATATTTCACTGACTTCTGCTAAATAAAACAGATTAATAACAGATTTGAGATATTTGAAAATCGATTAAATATAGATTAAATGTAGCTTACATTGTTTCATTTCCGGTTCATTCACTAGCCATAAAAATGCCCATTTATATGTGATCGGAATCCGAAGGCATGGAGTAAAATTGAGAAAAGTGACCGCGACATCAATCAAGCCGCGCCAAATTGCATGTAAAAGTGTAATGAGAAGAGGTGGATTTGAGAATCTCGTGTCGTACTAGAGACAACAGGCAGCATCCAGCACAAGTCGAGGGAGAATTCACCCGGAGGCGGTTGCAGGAATCCACTTATAAAATCATCGACATCTGCTTCTTTCGGCCAAGAGACGAAACCTCCATAGCACGAACGGAAAGAACAAAACGTTTTAGCACGAGATGTTCTAACGAAGGCATTAATTACTTTGTGAGAGCTGGAAAAACGGGCTTGTTTAAAGGGCTTAATGATAATGATTAGCCCGTACAGCCTTCACAACACGCCAAATCTTCATTTTCTAAATCAACTCATTTTCCTCTAAATTTCATTCCAGCCACTCTTCAGCTTCTCCTTTACGAAGCTCTCTGGTCATTACAACAGATCATCTTATCCTACATAAGAGAAATTTACGTGCCGTATTTGCCTATTAAAGCTTGTTTTACTGCGACAAAATGACTAGCATCATTTGAGCTCAAATTGTTCCAAGACGCCAGCTGTCTTGTTGAAGTTTGAGAAGGGCTTTGGATTAGCGCATAAATATACCACGACTTTAATGGTTAAATAGGACCTGTGTATGTAAGAAAACAATGCATCACTGGACTAATAGTAGCCAATGACTATAATGTCCTCTGTCTGTAGACAAAGCTGCTTCATCAGATTTAACGGACCACAACTACCCTCTGTAAAATCAGAGAAAACCACTGTAACGCAATAAACCACTATATAATCCAGACGAGACGAGGGCAAAAAACTTACAGGAATTCCTTGTTCCATTAAAACCACCACAGAATTATCCTAACTATATTATTACTGTGACTGACTGCTATAAGTTCAATACGACCAGCTATCTAACGATCTATCCACTTGTCAGATCAATCTTGATGAATAACGAAGGTAAAGTTAATATTTACATTACATTTACCACAAATAATATACCAGTTCCCGAAAACCGGCTGAACTGCGTAGTACATTTATTCCTACAATACAATTGTTGCTCATGGACAATGAAACAATTATATTTTTCTCTCTTTATTTATTCAAAATATATATATTTATAGACCCAAGTTCGAATCGTTGGAGGCAAGCTTAATTTGCTTTCTCTACGACAAAAGTATATTAAATAATAATTGTATACCATATGGTACGTGTGTTTAGAAACAAACTGTCGGTAACCAGTCAGCACACGCGTTTCTCTAACGAATTACTTAAGTCGAAGACAGACGAAAAATAAAACAATAAAATAAAGAAAAATACAGAAACTTAGTACTTCCCAAACACAGACTGAATAACACAAGCACAGACTGAATAACACAAGCACAGACTGAATAACACAAGCACAGACTGAATAACACGAGCACAGACTGAATAACACAAACACAGACTGAATAACACAAGCACAGACTGAATAACACAAGCACAGACTGAATAACACAATGGATGAAAATTCAATAGCATTTTAGCATTTTACCACTGAAGTCCGTAATCTATAAAGCAGTAATTAATGTTACAATGATGATAATGATCATATCAACAACACCAAAAACATTTATAATTATAAAACAAAAATGTCATTTTCATCCACTGCCAATTTTCTCCAAGGTCTACTTTTGGTTCATTTTAGCTAAATTCTGCAAAGTCTATGTTGATTTCTGATACCTAATCCAACGCATAATTTGTCACACTTTTAACTTCCATTTACCGTTTATACAACACAAATATTCTGCCAAGGTATACTGAATCGTTTTTGTCTATATTAATCATATATTTGGACATTGATAATTTGTTTGTGCGATTTGGGTTTAACGCCGTAGTTAAGGTAATTTCACTCACAAGACGGCGTGCCAGCCCAGTGGTTGAAGGAAACCACCCTCGACATCACTTGCAGTAGACAAAGACAGGACATCGGTTTCATGTTGCCCCTTAGATCTGAAAGCATTTAGGGCAGGGAGCTCCCTCAACCCTCCGCTTGTAGGACAGTGAAGATTTCCTTCAAAATGAACAAAAACGACGTAAACTATAGGTTAATTATTGCACGTTTTGACGGTCTGTTTTCATAGTGTTATAAGTCTTAAATTTGAACTCATATTTATATTTGAACGCGAACGATCAACATCAACCTGTGGTGAGTGTCATCTCAATCGGTACAATGATAAGCAGCAGCAATCTATGTCCATATACGGCTTTACCGAGTATCTTTTACGCTTTCCCATTCATTTAGAGCCCGGACTTTAACGGGGCGGTTGTTTATTTCATTTCCAGAAATTGTACAATGGTTAAGGCGGTGTTATATGATTTATGGTAAATCTCTCCCCAGGATGGCCATTACGGATTTTCCGGCAGGAAGAAGTTTTATGCTAGATCAGTGGCGAATGCATCATCTATCATCCCCGCGTAACCAACTTTTCTAAATTGATTTAGATTTGACTGATTATGACTTGCTAAAATAATGTCAAAATACAGATTCTTCAAAATCATTCCGCCACCAACTCCTCTCCGATTCATACGCACGCTATACGCGGAGTTAAGCAAACTAATCAAATGACAAAAATATAATAATAAAGAAAAATAATAAAAATACTCAGTTGTTCATTTCGCAGTTGTTTCTACTTCCTAGTTGTCCAAACACTCAGATAACCTCATTCCCAGATACCCGATATCCAGGTATCCGAATTATCTTTAACTTCAGTCATATATTGTCTAGTTATCGAAAGTTCCAGTTGTCTGTATTTGAATCCTATATATCTGATGACTAAATTATCGGAAAAGAAACGTGACGGCATATCGTGTTGCCGCATAATTCAGTTGTCTGAATAGTCAGTACTCCGAACACGTACTATACGAACAGGTAGTTGTTGGAGTACCCATTTGTCAAAATGCTCAGTTGACTTAAATGTTTGTCAGTTGTCAATAATGGCAGTTGGCGGAGAACCTAGTTGTCTAAATACCTAGCTATCTAAATGACGAGTTGCATCAATACTCAGTTGCCCCGAACCGACAGTTGTCTGAATAGCTAGCTGTCCGAATGTGTTGGAATGCCCATTTGTCAAAATCAAGTTGTCTAAATACTCAGCGGTCTAAATAGCCAGTTGTTGGAATACCAGTTGGCTTGCAGCCGATTTTTTTCGAGTTATCACTTCTCCTCATAACCAGTTCTGAGTGGTCAGTTCTCAGAAAACCCAGTTGCATTAATACCCCCGTCGTATTAATAATTAACCCTCTGTATATCAAGTTGTCTCAAGACCCAGCTGTAAAAATACCCAGTTGTCTGAATAATTAGTTGCCCGAATAGCCTGTTGCCCGAATACCTAGTTGTCCAAATTCCCAGTTCTTTAAATACTCAGCTGCCCGATACTTGTTTGTCCGAATAACCATTTGTCGAAATATTCACTTGTCCTCACTATCCAAATAGCCAGTTCCTTGAAAACCCAGTTGCCCGAATACACAGTTATCCGAATACCAATTTGTTTGAAAACTATTTTTCTGAATACTTAGTTGTCCTATTACCCAGTTGCCTGAAAGCCATTTTTTTCTAAATCGCTAGTTATCTGAATACTCGGTTGTATGAATGCCATACAGTTGGCTGAAGTTGTCTGAATATCTAGTTATCTGAATACCAAGTTGTCTTAATACTCAGCTGCGTGAATACCCAATGGTCTAAATACCAATTTGTCTAAATATCCAGTTTTCCTAAGCTATCTAAATAACCCATTTTCTGCATAATAGTTGTCTGAAATACCACTTGTCCGAATAGCCAGTTGTCTGAATACGATTGACCAGTTGTCTGAATACGATTGACCAGTTGTCCGAATATCCTGTTGTCTGTTACCTAGTTTTTCTGAATGACCGAATACACCGTTAACCAAGTTGTCCAAATGTCCAGTTACCGGAATGCCATGTCTGTCAGCTGTCCGCATTCACAGTTGTTCAAACATGTCCTTACTAGTGAATAATGTTTGTGTCTTTTAGAAAGTGAAGATAAACAGTGTTTTCGTTATTTTGGGATAACACTTTCTTAGTTTGAACAGATTCCAGTTGACACCCGTCCGGGAATCGAACCCACTACCCTCAGAGTAAGGCACCGAATCGCCAACAGTAAATGCAGGCAACCTAGACCACTCAGCCACCGGCCTTCTACAAAATAGATGGTTAGTCAGCTGGAGTCTAGGTAGCGGACATTCACTACCCCTCTGATAGGAGAGTGACACAGCTCCCATAGCTGAAAGCAATTACTAATTTTGTGTCTTTTAGAAAGTGAAGATTAACAGTATTTTCTTTATTTTGGGATAACACTTTCTTAGTTTGAACCGATTCCAGTTCAGAAAATTTTGCAGGTTGAAACCC
>JAQQZZ010097730.1:0-16828 GCA_030265115.1 Mopalia vespertina | reverse complement strand
TTATGATCGGGTTAGGAACATCAGAATTTTTGTATTGCATTTGACAGAAAAATGTTTACTTATGTAGAAAACACGGTATTTGGGTGGTCTTGTCCTTTGAGTAGACTAGAACTCATACACATGACTCCCCGACACGATACTTGATGGTCACGAACTAATATGCTTCTTTTTTTGTTTATGGTTAAACGCTGTATTTGAGGTTATTTTACTTATATGCGTGCCAGTTCATTGAGTGGTGGAAATCACCTTCGACACGACTGGCAACAAACAAAATCAAGACAGACAAATACAGGACAACCACAGGACGTAGTACAAAGACATCACAAACAGATATGAATCATGTTGTCCCTTAGCTCTGTAAAAAAAAAACACGCACTCTAGGGCAATGTGTATTGATTGCAGTTAAACTAGAAAATCAAACAAAGGAGGAAAAAATAAAATAAAGTAATGTTTTTAACAAAAAAAGAAAAGAAAGAAAAAGGAAAAAGAGGATAATTATGAGACAAAAATTGTTAATTTAAAAGGCAAACAAACTAATAACTAATGACAATCAGCACAGGAAACCCGAAGGCAAATTAATTATGGTAATTTTTTTACAAAAACTCAACCCTTTAAGCTGATGCTTTCCCACCTTAGTAATAATTTATAAACCGTACAAATGTTTTAGCCTGTCTATAAATTCACTTTAAACGCATTTTTCCCAGGCAGCTCAATTCGTTTCGGTCCGCTTTTCCTTGGGCTAAGGTCGTGAATTGTACTTCGTGACGACTCAATCGACCATTAATGATTTTTTTCTTTGTACTCATATTTTCTCCACGGCTATACGATAACCAAATCAAGACATTTTGGCTCTTCCTGATAGATGTATTAATTCACGCTGAACGTACATATTTAACAGAACTTCTAATGATAAAATCCTGCATACAGACGTAAAGATTATTTCTGCGCCTATCCTTAAGAACAAAGCGTGTTTTTTCCTAATATCCGAATTCACGCGTCAAAGCTACACTCGGGTGTTTTGTAGTGCAAGTCTTATAAATGGACATTCCATGCGTAGGATACAACAAAATTGTCACGCAAATCTGTGTCTTATCTTCCTGGCCATGAATCTATACCGTATTCGCTCTTTCCCTGGTTTTCCCATTGTAAATCAACTATAGAAGGATACCTGATTGGTGTTTAACGTCGTGCCAAAGGGGTTGTCATTCACTTACATACATACGCCGAAAATGTATTTCTTATGTATTACTACATTCGCTGAGCCATAAAAAAATGAGGAGTTTTGATATGTTGAAAAGAATCTAAATTTTCTTTCTCTACAATAACAATATACATATTTTATAGTAGAGGAAAAATCGATTGTGCATGCCTCCACCGGAATTTGAACTCGGGTATATATTTTGAATTAACTCGGGTATATATATATATTTGGTTGTAGAGAAATAATATTTTGGTGGACTCCACCGGGATAAGAATTTTTTTTGATACGTATAGTAACCATATAGGACCAGTTGCTCGAAAAACGATTATCCGCTAACACCAGATTATATTGCTAACAGTGGGTTAGACATAGACCTACAACATGGCGTGACGTCATCTAATAGAAGACTAAATTTAATAGCGCTTCGAGCAACCGGGCCCTAATGTTTGATAAAAATGTAAATACATCGTGTTTTCCCTTTGCTCTGAGAGCAGCAGGGCAATATGAAGCTCATGTTTCGTTTACGATTGCCCATAGACACTTCTTTCCTCTCAAAAAAAATAGGGCAATGTGTATTGACTTGCAATTAAACTAGAAAATCAAAGGAAGGAAGAAAAATAATAAATAACTAATTTTTTGATGAAAAATAAAGAAAGATGAAAAAGGAAAAAAGTATATAATTAGAAGACAAAAATTGTTAATTTTAAAAGCAAACATACTAATAACTAATGACAATCAGAACAGGAAACCCAAATGCAAATTAATTATGTTCATTTTTAACAAAAACTCAATCCTTCAAGCTGATGCTTTCCCGCCTTAGTAATAATTTATAAACCGTCCAAATGTTTTAGCCTGTCTATAAATTCACTTTAAACGCTTTTTGTCTCCACACAGCTTAATTCGTTTCGGCCCACTTTTCCTTGGGCTAAGGAAAAGCCTTAGAAGATGTATATTTTGGTTTATTCAAACCATATTCAGTAGTCCAAGAAGATGTATATTTCAGTTTATTCAAACCATGTTCAGTAGTCCTGGAATATGTATATTTTGGTTTATTCAAACCATATTCAGTCGTCCCAGAAGATGTATATTTCGGTTTATTCAAACCATGTTCAGTAATCCCAGAAGATGTATATTTTGGTTTATTCAAACCATATTCAGTAGTCCTGGAATATGTATATTTTGGTTTATTCAAACCATATTCAGTAGTCCCAGAAGATGTATATTTCGGTTTATTCAAACCATATTCAGTAGTCCCAGAAGACGTATATTTCGGTTTATTCAAACCATATTCAGTCGTCCCAGAGGATGTATATTTCGGTTTATTCAAACCATATTCAGTAGTCCTAGAAGATGTATATTTCGGTTTATTTAAACCATCTTCAGTATTCCTAGAAGATGTATATTTCGGTTTATTTAAACCATCTTCAGACGTCCCAGAAGATGTATATTTCGGGTAATTTAAACCATCTTCTGTAGTCCCAGAAGATGTCTATTTCGGTTTATTCAAACCATCGTCTGTAGTCCCAGAAGATGAATATTTCGGTTTATTCAAACCATATTCAGTAGTCCCAGAATATGTATATATTGGTTTATTCAAACCATATTTAGTAATCCCAGAAGATGTATATTTCGACTTATTCAAACCATATTTATTAGTCCCAGAAGATTATATTTCGGTTTATTCAAACCGTAATCAGTAGTCCCAGAAGATGTATATTTCGGTTTATTTAAACCATCTTCTGAAGTCCCAGAAGATGTATATTTCGGTTTATTCACACCATATTCATTAGTCCCAGAGGATTATATTTCGGTTTATTCAAACCATCTTCTGAAGTCCCAGAAGATATATATTTCGGTTTATTCTCCTGAAGTCCCAGAAGATGTTTATTTCGGTTTATTCAAACAATATTCAGTAGTCCTAGAATGTGTATATTTCGGTTTATTCAAACCATATTCAGTAGTCCTAGAAGATGTATATTTCGGTTTATTTAAACCATCGTCAGAAGTCCCAGAAGAAGTATATTTCGGTTTATTTAAACCATCTTCTGTAGTCCCACAAGATGTCTATTTCGGTTTATTCAAACAATCTTCTGTAGTCCCAGAAGATGAATATTTCGGTTTATTCAAGTCATATTCAGTAGTCCTAGAAGATGTATATTTCGGTTTATTCAAAATTATATTTTCCCATAAAGTCATGTTCCAGAGGGGAGTAAGCATTATTGTTAAGATATATATTTATTCAAACCATATTCAGTAGTCCCAGAAGATGTCTATTTCGGTTTATTCACACCATATTCAGTAATCCCAGAAGATGTATATTTCGGTTTATTCAAACCATATTCATTAGTCCCAGAAGATGTATATTTCAAATTATTCAAACCATATTCATTAGTCCCAGAAGATGTATATTTCAGTTTATTCAAACCATATTCAGTAGTCCTAGAAGATGTATATTTCGGTTTATTCAAACCATATTCAGTAGTCCTAGAAGATGTATATTTCGGTTTATTCAAAATTATATTTTCCCATAAAGTCATGTTTCAGAGGGGAGTAAGCATTACTGTTACGATTTAATTATACGAATTTTGACATTTTTCGCTATAGAACAAGATGTATAGTTCGGTTGATTCAAACCATGTTCTGTAGTCCCAGAAGATGTATATTTCGGTTTATTCAAACAGTATTCAGTAGTCCCAGAAGATGTATAATTCGGTTTATTCAAACCATCTTCTGTATTCCCAGAAGATGTATATTTCGGTTTATTCAAACCATATTCAGTAGTCCCAGAAGATGTATATTTCGGTTATTCAAACCATTATCAGTAGTCCCAGAAGATGTATATTTCGGTTTATTCAAACCATATTCAGTAATCCCAGAAGATGTATATTTCGGTTATTCAAACCATATTCAGTAGTCCCAGAAGATGTATATTTCGGTTTATTTAAACCATCTTCTGTAGTCACAGAAGGTGTATATTTCGGTTAATTTAAACCATCTTCAGTAGTCCCAGAAGATGTATATTTCGGTTTATTTATACCATCTTCAGTAGTCCCAGAAGATGTATATTTCGGTTTATTCAAACAGTATTCAGTAGTCCCAGAATGTGTATATTTCGGTTTATCTAAGCCATCTTCTTTAGTCCCAGAATATATATATTTCGGTTTTATTAAACCATCTTATGAAGTCCCACAACATGTATATTTCGGTTTATTTAAACCGTATAAGGTAGTCCCACAAAATGCACCAGACCGACAGACAGACCGACCGACCGATCGACCGACCGACCGATTGACCAACCGGCCGACCGACCGGCCAATCAACATTGTGACAAAACAATATTATATAGTGTTGCAACATGCTTCCCTCATCGTTCTTTCTCGACATGGTTTAATTTGCACTAGTTTAGCCTTGAAAGTAAATAGAAGTCCCACTGCTCCAATTAATTCATAGTTTGGCTAGTTACTTCGGACAAAATTCTATTTTCCCAGAAAGTCATGTTCCAGAGGGGAGTAAGCATTACTGTTAAGATATAATTATACGAAGTTCGCCATCTTTCGCTATAGAACAACAATATTTTCTTTTTAACTCGGGTGCATCGTCCTGTTGTCCTGTTTAATTTTGATTTGAGAGGCCACAGGAAGCCGATCTCATGTATTGTCTGGTTTTACGCGTTGCTTTTGTCATTTCTTTTTAACGTAGCCCGTTGACGCTTATGTCGACAGTGGTTTCCTCCGCCCGCTGGGCTGGCGAGCCATTATATGAGTGATCTGGCCCAAAGCAAGGCATAAAATGCAAATTTATAAATTTATACTCTTGAAATAATTTGATGTGTGGTATTAATGTTTTGAATGTTTAATGTTTTAATGTTTTCGGAAGAAAAGCTTTTCATGGCTAATGTTGTCTGTAGAAATATCCGACGTTAAATAAAGTTTCTTGTATCTTGTAGTTTTTGTTCGGGGCAGATTAGAGGGAAGAACAATGACACCCTCTCCCTCCAATTTGGCAATCAGTTTATGACCTTCGCCCAAACACTCGTCCCCATTTTCATTCCAATGTAAGCTACATATTTACTGCTTACTACTCATGTAACACTAAGAAAAGGACTTTCATAGGATGGCATTAGAGAAATTTACTGTAAATTTCGTGAAACCTTGGAAATGCCTGCGGAACCAGTACTACTGTATTCCTGTCAGTTGTTATAACTAACTCCTACATGATGTAATCGGCAAACAAGGAAAAAGTCATTATTGTTTATAACGGCAATTAGTACTTACAAAACTGCCACGGGCTTTCTTTAGTCCGATGGAACAATATAATTTTTTGTTTGGGGCGGTTTGGAGCGAATAAGGGCATTTCCTCTACAACATGTACACCCCCTCCCCGCCGTTTGTCATTCAGCTATGACCTTCGCATAAGCCCCTCCGTCTCAATGCTGGTCACCATTTCCATTCCAATGTGTGTTACATATCTACTGCTTACTTCTTTTGTAACGACATTAAGAAACGGACTTTCATAAGATGGCATTAGATAAATCTACTCTTAATTTCGCAGAACCTTGGGAATGCCCGCGGAATCAGTGGGGCTGTTTTGCTGCCAGTCGTTGTATCTAACCCTGACATGATGTAATCAGTAAACAAGGAAATAGTCATTATTTTTTATTACGGCAATTATTACTAATAAAACAGCCACGGGCTTTCTTTGGTCCGACGGAACGATATACCACAGCGTGATCAATCACGGCCCAAGGTTACATCCTTAAAACTGTTTATCAATTCATCACAGCTTGCCTGACAGAATGTTTTCAAATGACAGTGAAAACAAAAACCGAGTCTTACATATTTAATAGCTTTGAGCATTCTTCTTCAATTCTATTTAGGTAGGATTATTAGACAGAATAAGGTTGTAGTTGGTGAAATATCGCCTACAAGAACCGTTGATTTGACACAGTATGTTTTACTGGTATTCAAAGATTTTTGTTTATATCTGTACTCGAATATGGTCTTTGTTTATATAAAGAGTTCTGTATCTCTGATCGTCTATTATATCATGTAGCCTTATCTAAAGATACAGGGTTTGAATGCTCATAACCGTGTATTTTTTAAGTTTTTACACTCACCGACTTCATTGTGTTCAATTAACTACTGTCCAATAATGTTTTGTAACCTGAACGCTGTGATACATTTTGTATGTCCATTGCGCCCTTAAATCGTCCCGAAGCCGCGTTTAAAAAAGTGGAACATCCCGGTCCAAGTACATGTTGTCATGCCGCCATATTCCTTCTTCACAAACGAGAGTTTCCGTGAATATGGCCTTCTGGGTAGTCTACCTAGATAATTATTATGCAAATAGCCTCTCTTTCGATATATATGTATTAAACAAAGATTTATGCTTACCACTCTCCACTATTTTTTAACATGGGCGGTAAAGGGAATATTGCAAATTAGAAGGTAAACGTTAATAAAACCATATTAAATTTTGCCCTGGGGCAAAAATTATCTTTGAGGCCCTGGTCGGACAACAGCGCAGTTAACGGAAAATTATTAAAGATTACTACACAACATGATCCTGGTTGATGGCCCACCGATCGATACGCAATGCCATGAAGGAAACACGGCGAAAGTTTTAATCAAATTTGGTCATTCTAGGCTAACCCCTGCGCGTCGTTTTGGTATAAGTTTTTGTCCGATCGACATCTGTGGTCACAGAGTGCTAGCGAGCTAATCAGGTCCAGCTTTAATCAGAGTGCACCGTTATTGGAACTATTTTTGTGTTATTTGTGCACACACAGACATATGCTTACAAACAATCATAATGGTCGTGATACGATCGCAACGCATAATATTCCAGACAATGCAAATCCACATCGACTCCCTCAATTCACTCAATGCAGTTCTTATATATATTTATTCACTGTGTTTATTCTGACATATGTGGCGTTGAATATCAAAGCTAACTTATTTCCCATCGGATTATATTTGTATTGTAACTAGAGCATTGATTCGCTATAGCATTGTGCCATTCTATACCAGATCAGATAAAGACAGTTCGGTGATTTGATACAATGCCCTGACTGATACTCTGGTTCTTAAAAAACATTGTTATGGACGTGACATTGTGAAATTCACCGACTTATTGTTTTGTTAATCACAATTGCAGAGTTTGTATTATGGCATTGTGCAATTATGAAAACGACACCTTGACTACGACGAAATAATTCTGCAATTAATACAAAATGTATTTACTCGTCCTTACCGTACAATTGTTCTATGTCGTTATCAAATGAAAATAATGGATAGATATTTCAACAGAGACTGTACCGGAAATATAATAATTGATCCATGATTCCCTTTGGTAAATACCGTGAACCTAATTCATATTATCATTTAACTTGATGAGTATATCCTTTATTCTGATCACTCATTGGTTAGAAGTCAGCGCGTACATTCTCTGCCTCGATTTCGATCAAATAAGCATGTCGTCTGCTTCAGTCGGACTGACTCTTGTAGGTCTGTGCTCGCTGTTTTATTGTTTGTGTTAACTTGATGATTGTCATATATTAAATCGGCTAAAACCTTTTAATTCGGTTGTTTTGCTGAGATATACAGAACCTAGATGCACATAGACGCTCTGTCTACTCTTTAATGAGCGGGCGGGTGGCGGGAGCTTGCTGTTGTAACGGTGTTATTAAAGCAGAGCTGAATTAACCGTTGAGCTAAATAAACACGTGCTTGGGACATTAAGGAAGAGGGACACCACACAGATACAAAACTAAACATCATTTTCCATATTCCTAAATGTTTTGTTTCTTTGATTCTTTGTTTTTAATTTGATTCTATGGTTAATATTTGTTTATTTTTTTAGTTACATATATACGAGGGTACCAACATATTTTAAGTTCTTAGGGCCTATATGGGTCTTGATGCTATAAGCGGATAACAGAGAACGGATGTGATGTTGTGTTTTGTTGTCGGTCCTCTGAATGTCCAGTCTTGTCAATAATAGTTTTTAAATTTATACATGTAGCGTTCTTTACTTAAGCCATACATGTTTAACCTTATGTGATATGTGACCTGGATTTGTTTGTTTATTTGATTGCCTGTGGGCTTATACACCGTAACTAAGGCTACTTCACTCATATGACGGCGTGCCAGCTCATTGGGTGAAAGAAATCACCCTAAACGACAATGGCAACAAACAAGACAATACAGAACAATCCCAAGACGGAATACAGGTATAAAGGCATCCCGAAAAGATCGGCTACATGTTGCCCTTTAGCTCTGAGAGCACTAAGGCAACAAGAAGCTCCCTTCAAATCTCCCGCCTTCTTATCTGGACACTTTATGATTCAACTGATTCAAACTATAGTGCTGTAAATTGACAGACTCAGTCTTAATGTAGCATGTACTGAATTCTGTGCTCTTCTTGGAGTTGTTTGTTGCTAGAGATAGTGAGGCTGGTTTCATTGACTTGGGGTCTGGCTGGTCATCGTGTGAGTGAAATTACCTTTAGTACGATGTTAAACTCCAACCAAACATACGTTATCTTCTATGTTCCTATATATCACCCACCCCTCGAGTTGAGCTAGTCTTTCTAAGAGTATGTAAAAGTATTATTTTTGATGTTTTTCTCCTTGGCGGAATGGTCTCGATTGTAAGCTCCTAAGAGTGTATACTTTGGGGCCAGTTTCACAAAGCAGTTTTTGTGAAAATCTGGAAATATAAACAAATCCCTTACTTTTGAATTCACACACTGGATATTTGTGGACTAATATCATAACAACAACATATCATAGTAATTAGCCAATAGGAAATAAATGCCATATAGGCTCAATACAATCTTGAATTCGTGACTATAGATTTTACTTAAGGCGCGGGTTCGATTCTCAGAGACCATATGTGGGTGCTTTATTCCAGCAATCAGCGGAATACCGTGGGTTTTTTCGGTTGTACCTAGTCTTCTTCCCACGACAATGTTGGCTAATGATCTGTAATTGTGATTTTACCCTGTTGACCTAACATAAGATGGATAGACGCAGTTTACACGTGGAAGTCATTAATTCTCACGATAATTGTAGTTAATATATAGATTAATCTCCCAAATGAGCTGATAAAATTCATAACGGTTCAGACTATCTGATGTACGCCAATCTCTTATGGATCACATTTCAATTGTATATTAAATAGTCCGCTGGCGGGATGAATTAATGAAATATTGACTCTCGTGTTTTTGTGTGGACTGATTGAAGTAAGGGCCTTTATTATACTATAACAAAGCAATCAATTTGATGGATGTCATATGAGAAGCAAACTAACACATGGATGTAATGGCCCCACCTGCTCTGTGTAAAATAGGATATTTCTATAGCAGAATAAGTCCACGATTGAAATTGTAACGTTTGTATCATAATACATTTTCATTGCTTACATAATATATTTAAATTATAAATATTATTCATGCCATAGCGTAGTGGCGTAAAACACAAATCAATCAATCAATCAATCAATCGATCAACCGATCAAACAATCAATCAATCAATCAATCAGTCGATAAATCAATCAATCAAACAATCAATAAATCAATCAATCAACCAATCGACCAATCGACCTATCAATCAATCAACTTATCAATTAATCAATCATTGCCTCTTGTTAAATTATAGAAAATGTGAAATTGATTTTATAAAACAAATTAGCTGTCTACATTTCTGTTTGATGGGGTTTTATCAAACCAAAATAGATAGAAAGTAAACCTTTCATTTTCCATACCATTAATATGTACAGAGACAGGTAATTGTGCGTTGTGACCGTACACAGACCATCCATGGTTTTATATGTACCAGATACAGTCACGGTATAACCATAAAGTTAAAATAGTGTGAAGCATGAGTTAGAAAGAAAATAAACACATAAGACCACACTCCAAACGTTTAACCGTATACTTTAGGAAAGTGCAAGGTTGACTGCGCAGTTACCGAGGGGTGGATTTCCCCAAATTCTTCACCAATTACCGGCGGTGGAAATTCATAGTAAAAGTGAAACGCCCTTGGATATGACTCAAAACGTTAATCAAAGAAACAAAACACACAAGGCGGTCTATTCAGTCGTAGTTCTGAAGGAAACAATCTAATAAATATTTAAATGAGTATTTTATTAAATAAATTACAATAATTGTGTTACGCTAAAAAAAAATATTTTGGAGTTGGCGGGTTTTGCAACTGAAACGGACAAAGTCAGAAATAATTTACGATGTCTAAATTTACACGTAGAATAGAAGTTCTGAGAGTAGCTATAAATAAACCGCTGTAACCATCAAATGAAATATGGTATTTTCGTCTTATTGAATAGGCTCTTAGCAGAAAACGCTAGATTGGGTTAGCCGCTTTATATCTGCGGATTCAGGTCTTTGTAATTCTGACAATCTTAGCAGTGAAACTTGAACTCCTTCTCAAATTAGATTTTACGCCAGTCATAATGTCCATCTTCATTGAATTTCAGTTTACATCAACAAAAACCTGTCCCTAGCTCAGTTAGCCTTTTTAAATGTCTTACAGGCACGCTAGCTTATGTGCGAATATCAGATACAATCATTAACACGGGAAAGCTCCTTATCACTTAACCATTTCTCCATTTAGACAATTTGTTCAGAGTTTTCATTGGCCGATCTGGAAAATAACTGCCATTTGCACCGTGTATAAATCAAGCAACAGTTTTTATTCCTTGTTAGCTAATTGAAGTTCGCGAACCGAAGCGTGTTATTTTTTTGTTCTCGTCATACTGTCCAGAATCCACAAGGCTATTCGCTTAGCTTAACATCCGGAAGATGTTTGTACACCAATTATATATTTAAAATATGGTTTTTCTCATCATCGATCCGGTCGTTTGATTAAACCCGCCGACGTCTTACCTTCACGTTATAAGTATATACGGCTTGGTTATAATCATGGGTCATGTTTTGTAGTGATAACCGTAAATAACCTCAAATTGTGTTATTGTCGTTGACTAAATTGCATCTGAATAAATACACCGGGTATATGTACTGATGCCGTACAGTTTCACAAATATGCAATTCTTTTTAAAGTTACTGACGAAAGTTATTATTCTTAATTCAACAGTTTTTGTTATTTAATGTTGACTCACATTCACATATTTGAATTAAACGTCTATACTTTAACATTAAACAAATTTTATCATACGATATATGTTTTGTGTCGTACGACATTTTGTGATAGCAGCTCTTACACCTTTTCCGATGAGTTTAACATAACACATAAGTAGGATAAATAAATTATCAATTTTTTTGTGTTAAACTCTGAGTTTAAACGAACTTAATGTCATTCTTCGTTACTTTGCATGTATTTCAGATTGTGAATCTTAGTCCTGTAACTCCGTTCAACCAGTCCCTTGTCATTGGATTTCAGTTTATACAGTTCCTGATTCATTGAACCCCTTTAAACATCTTATTGGCACGCAATGTTCTGTTTGAAAAACAGTTTGAAGAATTAGCTGGAAAACGAATATCATTAATCAACCAATCATCGGCTACTTGGACTGCTTGTTTCGAATTTTCATTGGCTATTGGATCGCAGGCAACTGCCGGCCAGTTTTCTCTGTGTAAACATAGTAACTATGACTGGTTATGTTTTAATCCATGTCAGCTAATTGAAGTCCACGAACTAAAGAGTGTTTTTGACGTAATCCAGGCCTCAATCGATACCAGTCTCTAATCCATTCAGCACAAACAGATTAGTGACTGTGAGCTGTTTTCAATACACGCCTCTAGTAATTTTGACTTTCTGGATTTCTGACACACGATGCGTTATGAAGGTAGAGTAAAATCACGACTCCAGAAACAAATACACATAGAGTCTTTATTCTGTTTATTTATAAAACCATTGTCAAGAAATATAGAATCACCATGCAGCCACGTGTGTCTTTTAAATTTGGTTGAGGACAAATTTCATTTTGTTTTGATCTGTCCATTATATACGGGTCTAAGAAGTTTATATATCAAGCCGTATTATTTAAAAAAAAAACCAGCATGCTAAAATTGGTTCAATTATATTCATGTAACCAACAAAGTGTTTTAAAAAAACTAGCAAAGGACGTTTTTGAAGCTACTATCTTGCGAAATGCATAGTCTATTCTCCTTAATATTATTGTCACTATCTGTTTTTTTCACCCGATTTAATTTATGGATCTTACATATTATTTGTTTTGAAATTGTTTTACTGTGTGCGATATTTACAGTCAATATTTATTATGTATATGTGCAGTCGAGAGGCAAACTTGTGCCTAAGACAAAAAAGATGAATTGAATTGAAATTGAATCTATGGTATTCCACTTATATGACGGCGTGTCATGTTGGACGATTAATCTTCCTCCAGAGCTATTGATAGAAACCATTAATTCCACTGAAGAGATGAAAGCACTACGCACTAGTGTATTTCCGAAAAACATCAACAGTGGATGGAAAGAAGATTCAAACAAGCATATGATCTTTGATTGGATAGAAACCCCTTCGAGTGTTAGCCAAGGATCTTAGTCTTGGAATCTTGTCCAAACATTATCTCCTGGTGATGGCCTAATTAATGCTGAAATATTGAGTAAAAATGAAAATATCGTTTTTTCTGAATAACACTACTAGTGTACTACAGTATTGTAAGTCTTCAAATAAACTGCCCTTAGCCAGATGGATGATAACAGTGGACTCGCGTAACGATTTGTATATTGTTGATCTGTACCGTGTGGTGATATGCTCTCTTAAGTTTTACACGTTTTATGATGTGTAAATATACCTACATGTTTGTCTCTGATTTTTTTTTTGATAGATGTGGTTAGGCCTCATGGAGGATGGTTATCACTGAAACTTGACAACGTTAGATGGTTTTGTGGCGATCATGCTGTATTTGAATGTGTTATGACATATGAGTCTGTACATAATGTAACACTATACGCAAATTAAGTTCATTATCTGATAATTAGGATATTCCCGTATATATAAAAAGCACGTTGTATCTGTTTTTGTAATGATGTCTACACGTCTTCTCCATATGGCGAGTAGGGTTTATTATTTTATACAAGCTTATAGTACAGAGTCGATTATCTCATTTTGAATTTTCCTTCACATTTCGGTCTCATCAGAACATACTTTAATAGCTCAACTATATTAAAGTCTTGAAACAGCTGTTGCCTAACCATCAGTGTGGCAGCTGTGCTACTCGAAGTGTTTTGTTCGTTGGCAAAAGCGATTGACTCTCACATGAGCTGATTGAACAAGAATATACGAATAACCAGTATTGATCCACGATCGTAACAAATAATTACCAATACCTGAACTGTTATAAACTGTTGTAAATTTACGAAGTTTATTTCCGGTTTTCGGCCGTTATCAGGCAAGGAACAGTGTCAAGTGGATAAGTCGTCGTAATATAAGTGAAATACCCTTGAGTGTGACGATAACACCAATCAAGCAAACAAACAAACCGAAACGTATGTCATTGTGTAACTTACACATCGTTCCGTGCCTCACATATCTTTTATCTTTTAGGGAAATTACTCTGGTGAAAGATGGAGTTGATGGTGTGCAATTGTACAGCAGCGTATGGAATGATGACCGCCAACTTGAACACAAATGAATCTATTAAATTGGAGGTTTTATAGCCAAAGAAAAATCCAACCAGTATCAAATAGTAAAATAAATTGAGTTAGACATACATATAAGTGTCAAAATTGTGTAATTTGTCAATTTATTAAATATTTACATCTTGGATTATAAAATTGTAAGTATTGTGTTCAAAACTATGTCAATCATTGTTATTTACAATCATTCATAAAAATTAAATTTGATGAAACACACCGATCAGTTTAAGGATCGCACCAATGGTGTCAAACAAGTTCTTCATGGAGGTGACTGTATAGAACTATCGCCTTACAGTGGCAAAGTCCACACAGTTAACCAATATGTGTTTGACATCTAACATACAGTCACTAATTTCACACTTTGGATGTATCTTTATAATGTCATGCAAAATAAATTTGTGTGTTGTGAGACTGTGGCTTATATGAAAATATGTGGCTAGAACCACCTGGTTCTTTGGAAACATTCCATGGGAGAAAAAATGTTGTCCAATAGCAGAAGGTATGTGATGAAGTTAATTCTGGATTTCCCGGTTCCATACACCCTGCCAAATATTATAAATGTATTTAAAAATGTTGGACTTGAGATCTTTTTAATACGATTTACATCGAAAAATGGGTTTGGTGATGGATGCTTCCCTGTGTACAACTGCGTTTTCAGGGATACACAAATGACTCGGTTTCCAGCAGAACAGGACTTCTGTTCCACTGGCTTCTAGACCTTTATATTGGTTGAGAAGCTGCAGGATTACTGACTGCTTAACAGTAAAGCTATCAAAAGCTAAAATGCAAGACAGCGAATCACTGCGGGTAACCGCTTCCTGAAGATTGTGCTCCAAGATAAGGTCTAGAGCCAATGACATAGTTTTGTTTCAGCAGCAAAGGCAAATGAAACTTGAGGACGGCAATCTGCTGCAACATAACTGCTGCAGCTGCCACTCAGTCTTCTAGCCATCGCTGTAGATACGAATACTTCTCGTAACCATCGGTTATTTCACAAAATCTCCGCTGAAAAAGCATTGGACATGTTTCCGAGTTCTTTTTATCAAAGAGATGTCTGGGTCTAGGAAACAGTCAAGACAGAAGTGACAGAAATGACACAGGTGCAACATCGTCTAAATCAATTCCAGCATTTGCTACATGTGATCTCATGTGCAGTACAAATAAAGTAAATTTCGTAGAACGGAATTAAAACCAATCTCCAAATGTTGGATAAAAAAAAAACAGTTTTAGACGGATTGTCAGGTTATAGCTTTTAATTTTGTACCATATCGTGACGACCATCTGCGTAGAATATTTCATATAAAGAAGCTTGGCCGGGTAAAAATTAAAATCTTATTCTGAATATATTAGAGGGAAAGACCACTGAATTTCGACCTAATATTATTATTTTTATTATTTTATTATTTTCAGGGACAACCATCTGTATTGCTCTTGCAATCGAATTAGTATAGCCGCTAATGAATCAAGTTAAAAAGCGGAACTGCCGTTATTGTTCGAAAATACAGTAGTTATATCGTCTTGTCGTGGCTGTCTCCCTACTGCATGCACTGGTTGATGTTTTTGCGTGAAACCGAAAGCGAGGGTTACGTCCACAAGCGAGATAACAACAACAAACTGCCGTTTGTACATATCCACCTGGTACTTGATTTTTGTAAACCGCATGTCAACTGAAAACATTCTTAGCTAAAGTGATATGTATAAAAGAGATTAACATTGCGATTGGATGGCCAACCTTGTGTATATGTCGTGGTGTTACAGATGCCCTCCAATGCATCCACAAGCAAACGGATACACTGGTGACCGACCGTGTTTTCATACAATGACGTCAGTCCCGCCTGTTAAATGAACTTATTAACGGTTGTGCTTACTCGAATGCAAGTGCAGTACAGATGCTTGTCTTTGAAAATATGCAATAAAAACAATAAGTTGTCTTTCCCTTTAACCCAGGTATTAAATTTGTTCCTTTCTGACACCACTGGTTAAAAACAGAATTTAGCTGATTAAACGATCTCGGCTTATGGTAGTTATATTCATCTAGGCTTTCACGATTGACTGAGCTTTAGATGAGTGCTCTGCAATACATCCGGCAGTCTACACGTCTATAATTAGTCGTATAGTGACGTATGGCGTATTCACTCTACACGGTTCAGTATATGCGTCAGTACTTCATATCTTGATGCTTGGTAGCATTTGCAGTGAAGTATTTGCAACGGTGAATAAACGAAATAAACACAGCCCGGTAACATTGTTCGTGGAATTGTTGACATATGGCTTATTCCTTTAATTGTATATTGTGGTACGGTGAGACGATTGGATTGACTGAAACATACAGATATAAAACATTGAAAAGTACATGATGTAATATTGTACAATTAAGTCAGTTGTAAGGTATACTTGTAATTAATTGAGGCTTGACTATTATTATTCATTTAGTCGGTGCACTATGCTCTACTCAAGAGTATTTCACTTATGCAACGTACTTTGTCGTGTAGGTATAACGATATAGTATATTAACGCTATTCACTGGTAACACATGTGTCTATCTTGATTCAATAATATATTGGACACGTGTACGGTGAAGGGAGATAACTCTACTGTGACCTAGCTGTGTCAGTGAACCTAATACTGGGCACAAACTCATCACAATAAACCACACGAATTCCCTAAATAAAGGAGCCTTACGTATCCATTGAGTTTCACCGCTTATGCTACACGGTACTTACATATTAGCTGCTACTATAACGGATATGTTTGGGGTTATAACATACCGTTTTGTAGGCTTCTCTGTAGATAATTCCAACGGTGTTCACAAAACAGCTGCCCTAAACACGAGTGTCAGAAGCCGGTTCTCACTACATTTACGACAACCGGCAAGAGTTATCCCCTATAGACCATATCAGTAAAACATGGCTATTACATACAATTACAGACAAACTGTCGTTATACTTTGGCCGTAACAGTATTCTTAAGGAGCGCATAATATATGCT
>JAQQZZ010097719.1:0-16829 GCA_030265115.1 Mopalia vespertina | reverse complement strand
CCTCAGGTATTTCGAATCATGAAATAAATTTAGCATATGAGCAACATTGTTCAGCAGAGAAAAAATCTAAAACAGTTAAAGTCGACTTGCATATCTGAAAAACTATTTATCTCCAAATTTTTTTGATGGAAGATAAAATTTGATATATAGATACATTGACGTGTACTGACGAACAAAAGCCTGGTTTTATTATAAATCAGCCCTTTAATAATAAAACATGTCCCACGTAACCCTGTGTACCACACCACACCACTCTTCAGATATCTTTTCTCTGAATTGTAAGCTTAGATTGCAATACTATTTACCAGGAATCATTGTGCTATCCCTGTGGATTAGTTTGGTTTATTTGGGGTTTAATGCTGAGATCACGATATTGGGGGTTTAATATTGAGAACAGGATATTGGGGTTTTATGCTGAGATCAGGATATTGGGGTTTAATATTGAGATCAGGATATTGGGGTTTTATGCTGAGATCAGGATATTGGGGTTTAATGCTGAAATCACCATATTAGGGTTTAATATTGAGATCAGGATATTGGGGTTTAAAGCTGAGATCACGATATTGGGTTTAATATTGAGATCAGGATATTGGGGTTTTATGCTGAGATCACGATATTGGGGTTTAATGCTTAGATCACGATTTTGGGGTTTAATATTGAGCTCAGGATATTGGTGTTTAATGTTGAGATCACGATATTGAGTTTAATATTGAGCTCAGGATATTGGTGTTTAATGTTGAGATCCCGATATTGGGGTTTAATATTGAGATCAGGATATTGTGGTTTAATGCTGAGATCACGATATTGGGGTTTAATGTTGAGATCCCGATATTGGGGTTTTATGCTGAGATCAGGATATTGGTGTTTAATATTGAGATCAGCATATTGGGGTTTAATATTGAGATCAGGATAGTGGGGTTTAATGTTGAGATCACGATATTGGGGTTTAATATTGAGGGGGCAATCTGCTAACGTTAAAGGTTCATTTTGTAAAAAAAATATGCTCATAATGTCGGCCACACCACCTTTCCTACTTAGGTTTTAAGAACAGTTTGTTCGTTTCAAGAGTTAATGTCATTGTGCTTATCAATTTGTTGGTTTGGGCAATTTGGTGGAAAGTAATCCTAACTGTGGTAGGAGTCGAACGAAGCTTATTAACTTTAAAGGCAATCAGTCAAAGTATTTTTCAAGATACATTTGTGTTCAAATTAAAAACAAATGGCAGTTTGTAATTGGTAGGAAACAGGAAGCTTCATATCAACCACAATTCTGTAAAATATAAATTACCTTTTTTCTCCATGGCAGGTTTGGGACTCCATAATCGTAACGCAGCTCTTCTCCCTTGGTAAGGTTTTTTAATGCAAAGAGACACAAACAGGGCATATTGTCGACCACTACGACCACCATTTTGCAATTTTCGTTCTCCCCCACCCCATCATTTACCATTCTGCCTTTGTACAAACCAAAAGGGTCCAGAGACGCGTCAACACTGTTTAACAATAAAATATTAGGGTGTATTGATCAAATTATATATGAAAACAAGTGGCAACAACCAGGTTGTGTACAGCTGACACAAACGATGACAACACAATACAAGCAAATGATGACGAAACGGGTCTCCACAACAATATGCCATTTAACTCAGAAGAAACCAAGAAAAGAAACCTCCAATATACCAACTATCCATCATCAACATTTAATGAGCCTGGCTCATTCTTATGGTAGTATCCTTCTCTCATTTTTATCGTTTCATGTCATGAGAGTCTGATGGCTGGAACAACCAGCCTGGATTTAACCGTCAATAACATATTTGATCCATTGTGATTTTACACAGTACATAAATGTGTTAAGGTTATTAAACTCACAGATCCATGTCAGCACAATTGGTAAAGTAAGTCATAACTGGCAACAAAGGTGAAAGAGAGTGCAACACAGGACACCAAACAAAATGTCCGCTCACTGGTATTTCTAAGCTTAGAGACCACTATGGCAAACTGTGGTTATAGACAACAATCAAAGATGGGAATGACATAAAATCTATTTGAACAAAGTAACACATACCACATTGTCTTATTTTGGTGTTTGAAGAAAAAGAGGAAGTTGCCGTCTTCTTCTGTATAATTCCGTTCTCTTATCAACGCCTCCTTTTGTTTGATTAGGTCCCCAGAATATTCCAATAGGAATTGACTTTTGGCAAAAGTTTTAGTAGTGAAAACACCCCTGCCTGCAAGAAAGGTTTGTTTTTTTTTACTTTAAAAACTTCAAACAATAACATTGACCGATGTCCTCTACCAAACAAAATATACTAAACTCTTAAGAAAATTTAAAATAAAAGAGTTCCACATAATGTCGAAATCAGACATGTGAAATTTGGTAGTAAAATAATCAGTTGTGGTTATTAATAGTTAGGTGACAGTACATCCACAGACAAGTCGTGGCACCTTTTCGATTGTTAAATTCAACACAGCTCAAGGAAATTTTATTTATATGACGGCCGTGAATTCCAAAAGAATTTAACACTAGCACAATCATAAAATTTGAAGTGTTGTTTTGTTGTAAAGTTAAGGTTTAGTAAAGACACATTGCTATAATCCAAACAAACAGCCCTTACCAACAGGGCATTAGGACTTCGGAGGTCGTGGTGAAAAATAAGCCATTTTTGATACTTTCTCGCATTGGTAATACTTAAACCGGACCTCTTCATTTTTAAAAAGTAAATGGACTTAAAGTGGATAAACTTGTGAATTTATAGGAAATCTGAATTATTCCAAAGATAATGCTGACATATTGGACTCACAAAGCTTTTAATATTAAGATGTCAACATAAATATGAATGTAGCAACGTTTAAGAAAATATACAATTTGATAAAGGCAAACGGTACCCCTACCCCCATAGAACATCTTGTTTCAACACTCTAAGGCTAAATGATGTGCTGTTTACAATGAAATTGGAAAGGGCCTACCTATGTAGTTGTTTATGAAGCGTATCTCAAACCCAGCCCTGTCTTTACCTCTCCTGCAGTATGTTTTAGCTTCCTGTGGATGAAAATTTCATCTTAATTCTCAGTAAAAGTCAATTCGCTGCTCAACATATGTGAAGTTATACATCTATGTCAGTATGAAATAAGGAAAACAATCTAATTATGTTAATTTTTTTTTAAAAATCAGCCTTTCATTTTGTTACATTTTACTCCTTGCCTAAGAAAATGAAGTTGGCCTAGCAATTATCCTATTGCGATTATAAAGCAACAACCGTATACATCCAAAATTATGAATCCCATAACACAAGAAAGACATGACAGCTTAACGTTTATATAGGTACAACGAGGGCAACGATTTTCTGACCAATGCACTCTCTCTCATACATTTGGGATAAATGACTTTTAATACTTCACAGTCTGGAAGTTTAACTTGAGTAAATCATTAACTTGTTTTATTCTTTTGTTATTTAATCGTCCGCAACCGTACACAGAATCATTTTAAAACTGCATAGTCCATTATAGTGAAGTGAACAATAATATTATATACTACTGTCTTATTGTCTACGACTCAAAGAAGTGTAAGTTGGAATAAATCATCAAATACTTTAGTTCCATTTAGTATTATTCTTAACTATATGGCTGATAAAGGTTTACCATTATACAAAACTATTCACATTATATTGAATTTTTAATTCGTATATCTGTAGGGGTATGTGAGCTGTGGTCACTTCTGCTCTAGTTACCATGATTATTTAATGTGATTTAAACTGATTTGAGAACAAACTTGTGGAAAGTCTACAAAAACCTAATATAGGCCTACTCCACATACGATCGTGAATATGCTACACGTTAGTGTAAGTTGTCAATCGACCCAGGGCTAGTTTATGAAAAGCGATCCAGATAGTCAGAAGAATTTTTCACAGTTTGATTAGATTTACATTTGAGACATATATAGAGCTTTTCCTGAATGAGCATGGCTGATATTGTTAGTCATGGTGTCGGTATGTAGGCTGTCAAACTTGTGCGGTGTCAGAATAGTGAGCTGTCGGGCATCTGGTGTGTCCCTCTTTGTCGGACTAGTGTGCTGTCAGATTTGTGGGATGTCAGACATGTGGGCTGTTGGACTTGTGGGGTGTCACATCGTGTCGAACTAGTGGCTGTCAGACGTGTTGGGAATGTCGGACTTGTGGGCTGTCGGATTTGTCGGACGTGTACTACGCACCCCTAGCTACAGTTTACATGGCCCATGTACGCATGTTGTTGTTGTTGTTGTACAAGCTTTAGAATGTTTACAAGACTTATTCAGATGACACGAATTTCTTAAATAACGTTTCTTCAACGTTATCACTGCCCATCTCAGTCAAACTAGATCCATCAACGGTTCTTGCTACAGTACACGCCTGCACAATGAGCACAGCCGTAATTCATAAAATACTATGCCAAGATGCCACTACGTATTTACACTTATAAGACCTAATCCAACGTCAACAACATAAATAAACAGCTGGTGAACTGTTAACTGTATAGTTTGTTATCTTAACTATCTTTTCTATCAAGATTACATAGTTTACCTCTATATATTCTGAAAATTCATCAGGAATTTCTCCCTTGTTTTTCCTCCCCCGTTTTCGCCGGTCCGCCATATTGAAGTCTGGTTTGTGCATCTGTGTTCCCCACATTATAGTGTAACCGAGGACCCGGGTTTTCAGGCGTGTGTCAACTCTGAGGCCGATTGCTTTCGCAGACAGCCTGACACACATCCACGGGCCGAATTTTATCGCTCAATAGGGCTCGACAACAAAACCTAGTAATTCCACCAGAGGGCACTCTAAAATCACTTGTTATACGGTATTTTTTTATTTCCCCCCTGTTTGACAATCGAGGACGTGCTCGATTGGTCCAGTGTCCTCGTTTGAAAGGTGTGTATATATACTACTGTCCTCGTTTACCTCAAAAGACACACGCACATACACACACACACACTAGCCACACACACAGTGAGATTTATCACCTCACAAGAATTCACGGGTAATGTCAAAACAAACATGGCCGCCTCCACTTCAAATTTTGTATAAAACTTATTGAATTAATCGATTGTTGAATAACACAAACATAGTTATCTGCTTTCCAATCGCTTACGTTTAATGAAGCAAAACATATCGGAAAAATCCTAGTGGAGGACATTGTTTGCAGCATCATTATCCCTTTAGATGAAGATGAAAACCACGTTGTCATGACAGCGCCGGTCATGAGGTGAGGTTACTTGGAACGAAAACAACGATGGCATCGACGCAGAACATAGTTTCTAAATGTTGAAGTGAATAAATTCTCGAATAATACTTTGTCAAACTCGTGAGGTAACACATTGTGAGGAACTTCCTCCCACATAAGTATGTAGGATGAGTGCGTGACGTAGGCTAAACCAGTCAATCAAAATTTGTACCGGAACTACATCAGTCTCGGCCCCCACTCGATCATCTAATATATCTAGCTTCTCAAGCCAAGAGCATTCGTTTCAAGATCCGGCATTGGTTCGTTATTTAGTGGGTGTACCATTACCGGAAGAACAATAAATATAAATATTTGTCTTCCTCACTATGAAGAGAAACGGGCTAAACTGGACGTTTCTGTAGAATCTGATATTATTTCCACTGCATGTTACTAACAAACCATGCGCCAAACTTTGCAAGCCGAACAGCTCGAGCGTAAAACCATTCACGCTTAGAAATAAAGGTTATTTGATGGTTCTTTAGAAATGATGACACCATCTGTATGGAACCAAAACCGCAAAACCGGTTCTTTAAAAAAGATGGAACCATCTTTATGGAACCTTTACGACAAAAACGGTTCTTTGATAAAATAAGAAAGGAAGAAATACTTGGAACAGTTGCTGTGAAGGTTCAATAAAGAACCACAAAGGGTTCTACCAGAGCCCTGACTGAAGGCTGAAGTTCCATTAGAGCAATATATTTCTTAGAGTGTGGTGATGACCCCTCGTTTTAATAATTATATGTTTCTAAGTTTTTAAAAACTTTTTAACATTATTATTGTTATTTCCTGCCTTACATACAGTTTATTCTTGACATCGAGTATTAAAACGTTAAATTAAAGTACATGTATAACGGTACTATACGCCAGTTGCGCATTACTCATGTTAACCAATCAACGGTTTTATATCACTGCGCAGAAGACTGCAATATAAACGTCATCTGTTTTGGGGCTTCTTTTCTCAATAGAAAAGAACCCCGCACAACTTGATTCTGGGATGCAAATTTCGTTATTACAAGTCGGTGTGGCGTTATTACGAGTAAGTCGTAATTTTGAGGTAGCTAACACGTTATAACGAATTAATAAGGTTAGCCTTGAAGCTTAGCAGTTTTGTCCCTCCTTTTGCGCCTTCGTCAGGCATACTTAGACCGGTAGCTTCTCTCTACACATTCTCTCATTCGCACCAAACCTTCACTCCATCACTCCGTGTCTTCGCACGTACGCTCCTCATCTTCCCAACTCCTCTTCGCACCTCTACCCCAACATCTTCGCACCTGAGTGTAATAGAGACTTCGCCTTGCACATGTGACCTTTATCCTTATCCAAACATCTTGTCAACTGCGCCCCGCATCTTTGAATCTTTGCAGTTTCACATCGTTCCACGTTCGCCTTGCATGTCTGGATATTCACCCAGCATCTTAGCACATTCGCTCTACATATTCGCACCATCACACCATAGCACCTTCGCCTTGCATCGTTGCCCCCTCGTCCTGAATCTTGGCACTTTCGCCCCGAAATTATAGTGTCAAGGCCTCTTTTTACCGTGACTGATTTTTCGCACTTTCATCTTGCCTACTCTTATCTTGTAGTTCTCTGACTTCGCGTCTTCCCATGTTGCTTCCGCCTAGCCTTTGGTTTATAATCAATCAATCAATAACACATGTCCACGTCTGTCGATAGTGATATACAATGTTATGTCATATAAACATAAATGTATGACATGTAAACTGAACTACTTGGAAATACGAGCTAGCAAATCGTAATATTACGACTTGCTAATTTTCATAAGGAGAAAGCTTACTCGTTGTTACGACATGCTAACTCGTAATAACGAGATAGCTAACTTGTAATTACAACTTACTTACTTTTAAAACGAGATAACTAAATCGGAAATACCACATACTAACTCGTAGAAACGAGATAGCTACTCATAATAACGACTAACTGACTGAAATAACGACATAACTAATTCAAAATTACGACTTCCTTACTCGTAGTAACGAGATAGCATACTCGTAATTACGATATGCTAACTCGCATTAACGAGATAGCTTACAAATTACTTACTCGTAAAAACGAGATAAATAAACCGTTGGCTAATTCGTAATTACGATTTACTAACTCGAAATAACGACATATCTAATTTGTAATTACGACGTACAAAATCTTAATAACGAGATAGCTAACTCGTAATTACGACTTACTAACTCGCCATAAAAGATATCTTACTTGTAAATACGACATGCTAACTCGTAATAACGACATAGCTACTCATAATTACGACATACTTACACGTACTAACGACATATATAATTCGTAATTAGGACTTACTAACTCGTAATAACGAGAAAGCTAACTTGTTATTACAACCAACTTACTCGCAATAACGAGATACATGTAGCTAACTCGTAATTAAGACTTACTAAACTGGAAGTAACGAGATAGATGACTGGTAACTTCCACTTAATATGTCTTATTAACGAGATAGCTAACTCGTTATTACGAGTCAGTAAATCATACAACGAGATAACTAACTCTTAAGTTCGACATGGCACTAACTGACTTCCGTATTTAACGCTACATTTCTTTCAGGAGCGGATTTTGTATAAATAATATTGTTGGTTTTGGCGTGCAAGATTGATTTTCAACTTGTGAAAAGTAACAATAATGATTGATAGGACTTTAATTCGTATTATTAATTGTATGAAATGGTGCTCCCAGAGCGTGTGGAAATTTTGTAAAGAGGACTATTTGACAAATAGTTACTTGTAAAATATCATATAACATATCTGGGGGGAATGGGACAGCTAATTTAAACTGTAACTTTAAGACAAATAGCATTATTCATGGATTTAGCAAATGAATGAAATTTCAAATCTAGTCTGTTGGTTCCAATCAGTATATGTACATCAAATGGCATAGAGAGAAGCGATCAGGAAAACTGTACTGCTATACAATTGTCTGGCTCAGTCAGGACAGCCAGTCGCTTACATGACGTCGATCAAGATGTGTGTCACTCTACCTTGCGTTGTCTGAATCTAGCTTAGTCTATCAAAACGCACTATGTGAGAGTTCTGAAAGCGATCACACACGCCTTTATCAGCTGCTACACCATCAGTAGCAGCAGCGTTATTTTTACTAATCTCATTATGCAGGTAGCTGGTGATTGTTTAAATACCATGCAGGCTTTCGAGAATAGCTTATTTCTTAATAACTGAGAAATTGTGGCGACAGGATGGTAAAGGGCGCGACCGAATGTTACGAATAACTTTTGTGAACTTATCGTATTTTTTCAGTCTATTTAATTTCTTTTCGCCCGATTATATACTTTCCAATGGAGAGGGTAAATAGTCAGATATTAGGCTACTTCAGTTTTGTATATTTGTGAGTGTTTGCAAAACTATTGTTTTCACTCAAGGATTCAAAACCACCTTACATTGATACAAAGCAATAAGCTAGTGACAATTGTGTTTTCGTTCCGTAAAGACATAATGTATAAACAGATATTGTACAGCCCGCACTGAACGATATCAATTGTACATTACAGCTGCTACCTGTTGGGATATTTTCACGTCTTCATCACACGGGGAACAATTGAATATTTACCAGCACACACCACATCACTATGGGACTCTGATGTACCCGGTTTGTAAATCATTTCAGCACGTAAACGGATTCAGCCGAATTATCGCAAAGTGTTTGTTTTTGCAGTTCAATACAGGATTACTATTGGCCTAACCCACAATGATTCCGATGAAACTGAGTGTCTTACTAGCAATAATTGTTGATGTAGTTGTGGAAACATCAGAACAAAAGAACTATGAGTCTCTGGTCATTGGAGGGATGTGCTACTCAAGCTGTCTATCTCTGGTAAGTACATTTATTGGACGGCCTTAAGGTCAGCTTTCTATGGAAGCCTATAGTGGCCATGGCATGCTTAGTTTGTACAAAGAAGAGGTACTGGCTATTATGCTTATATAACCTAAATAATGAAATGTTAATGACGGATTCAGAAACTGTGCAAACTGATACATTTTGGCGTCTTTGTCACAGTATCAATGATTGGGAGCGCAGCGTATTCACAAAGAGGCGACCGGCGGTGAAATTCGTCGCTTATTACTATTTAAGTCTCGATCGCCTACTTTACCGAAAGAAAGAAAACAATTTAAACAAAAATGTCACCACTTGCTGTTGTTGTTCTAAACCGGTGAATCTCACAAAAGTGTCCAAATTGTCCAGTGACATTTCGCCAAACTGAAAGTCTGAGAAAACAAAAACACCAGAGTGGCTCATTAAGCGCCCTGGGTTGCCTTTTTTTCTAAAGATGTGTCCCCCGAACAGAGAGCGTCGACGTATGCTGTTTGTAGGTCACTCATTGTCGTGTGCTTTCCGATGCTATAATTTAAATACAAATGGTTACCCAATGTCCCAATAACCATTTATTGGAAGTTATTTCAGATTGCCATTTTATAGTTTGCTTTCATTTTATTTCGTTACTTGATATCATGTCAGTTGGTGTAAGTACTCAAAGCAGAAGTGTAGCATAGGCTGCATACTACGAAAGTGTATGCTGCGAAAGTTGTTTTTATTTTGGACTTTTTAATAAAAACTAATCCTAGGGCGGCAATCAGACGATAGCATTGACATTCAACATAAACAACGAAGGGTCGCGCATTTCTTCCAAAGTTTGCCCTAGTATTCATTTTAAAGATATTTATTTTAGCTGCTGTGATTTAGATCAAAGTAATCCATTTTCAAGAGGAACTTTACAATTTTCAACTATTTTGTGACAAATTATATCGCTTTTTCGCTGTATACAGACAGCTTATACTACAATAACAACGTGTATAGAGCGTTGCATCAAATAGCCGATAAACTTATGGAAATAGTCTAATTTTATCAGCCTAAAAGTATTTTAACAATCCCCCGCTCCTTAGTACATATATAATAACTTACATTTCTTCTTTGTTTTTATAAAATATTACTACATAATTGTACCCCACTATTATTTATGTAATAAACTATAAGTACTTTGTAACGCACAAACCTTCCTTATTATGTAATAGCAAATGCGACCTGAGCTGCCCACTCTATACTACTTACATGGTATATAAAGTATTGTTAAATATGTAGCCAGCAAGATTTAGGATTAGGAATAAATCAGCCTAAAAACTGGTATTTCAGAGATTAACCAATGACTATATCCGTTATTAAAGAGAATAAGTGTTACAGCCTGTCTGATACAGAGGGATGTTTCGTCTTACCCTGTAGGTTTTTTAGATTTTAAAACCGACCTTCATTTATTTATATGCTTATCCGTTGCTCTCCATATGTCAACAAACAAAACTTGATAATCTATAATCTCGCATAAAATGAATTTTGCCTTATTCACCATTAAACCATTACACCTATTTTCGATACCATTATTTTGACTTTGCTTATGATTTGAAATCTCCATCTCCAAATGACAATCATGTAGTTTTGTGTTGGGGAAAATAGTTGGATGGATCTAGATACAAGGCCATTTTCTTGTGTGTGTATATATATATATATATATATATATATATATATGTGAGCCTCATTTTGCCGTGAGCCTCTGTAGCTCAATCGGTAGAGTGTTGGGCCTGTAACCCAAAGGTCCCGGGTTCGAATCCCGGTGGATGTAAAAATTTATCTCTCTTCCTTATATTCAAAATAAATATATATATATGTATGTAAGTATGTATGTATGTAGTTTATTAAGGTGAAATAATTGAAATGACAAACTAAATGAATGAAGAATGTGACAATGCATGTTATTGCCGTCCATAAAAAATTGTAATGTATGAAGCAACATCGTTAGAAATGTCGTATATTTAAGCGTGGGAAAGTGAAGTAAGTCATTTGATAAGTTAAACATATAAACAAATTAAAAAACACAAATATAAGAATCTTTCTTCAAGGCCTCTGTTCAATTAAATTGTCTGACCGTCTGTAAAGCAGCAAAAGAGACACACGAAAGCATTTAAAATAACAACAAAAAACCCCACAAATACATGTACTATGAGGTCGAGAGCATTATTCATTGTACAACTTAAGCAAAAATGAATTTAAAAAAATATACAAATTATAATAAGCATTCTCTTCAATTCTCCGTTGATTAACTTTTCATCTGGAAAATCTTCTGGAATTGCATGTTAAATTGTTAACAACCTGGAAAGTCGAATAATTAGTAGAGTCTCACAATTTTAAGTCTGTGATTTCTGTAGTACATGTATCACTTACAAATTATTTAATGCAGAACTTGCCGAGTAATTCTTTGTAAATGTTTCAATTTACCAACTTCATGTAAGAAAGATTTTAATCTGGGATTAATTCTGATGTCAAGCCTGTAATCACTAAGAGTGCGTCACGAGACACCTAACACCCTCAGAGCGTCCGGTGCTTCACCAGACCACGTACCCTGCATGCTCTGTTACTTTACAATAAATTCCTCCTACTTCCAAAGTCAACTCACTGTGAGCAAAATTATGAATAGGCTGTTGTTGTGTTAGTAATGGAGACAGAAACAAACTGGTCCTTTTTTCAGGCTTTAAACTCTCAGTTACAGTATTTATCTGCCCGTGAGCGTTGTCCGGTGATGTCCGTATCACTTTCAACAAAGCACATCAATAGGAAGCTAATTGCAAAGTGCTCTGTATTTTGCGTTGAATTGGGGCTTTGTTACTTCAGTTGGAGTCTTTACCATTAATCGAATGATGGCTTAATGTGCTTTACTCTCCTTCCATCAACGACAGCAAAATCTAGATCAGACCTAATCCGACAACAACAAAATTAAAGACTATCTGGATATATTGTGTTCAAACCTTCATGACTCCTCTGATAAAACTGTCTTTTCCAGAACGCAGCCTCGCCTGTCAGAGGTCAGTTTAATTCAATATATTTCTGAAAGCAATCACACTGGCACAGGGATGCTGATTATATTAAAATCGATGAATCATTTTTTTGTTCTAGATAAACCCCCAGAGATAAATCTCTAAATAGATCTTAATTTCGAATTGTTATGGATAAAGTTACATTACACATCCACCAATACACCTCGCTGTTACAAAACTTATACAAGTCATTTCAGGCCTTTTATCCATTCCACTATTACGTTCTGGTCATTTCATTACATAAGAGGTTAATAAACACAATATACGAGGTTTACAATGGTAGCGGAGAGAGCGTTGTGGATAATATAACGCACGCCAATGCATGCTGTGACTATATTTGAGTATGAATATGTGGACATGAATCGGTTAGGTATGGATGGCGAATACTCAATAGTTAGCTTAGGCTATAAGTTGCTGTGAATCGAAGTCAAATCGGGTGCCTACTTTACCGACGATACTTTATGCACAGCTGGTGATTGTTCGAATAAGAAACACAAACGCTTACGTTTTTAGCATTATAAAAGCACTGATAGTATTGGTTATTTAAATAGCAGAGAAATGTAATAATGGCTCAAGGAAAAAACAACAAGTTTAGGTCGAAAAACAATTGCCTTTCCCTTTAAGGGCAGTTTGTTTGAATAGTAGCAATGCTGTATTTGGTTAGCACTAGAAGAAAATTAACTTTCCAGCAGTAGCAAAAATCCTCACATTTATTGGTTGTGCTAGTGTCAATTATTGTTTGAATACACCGCCGTCATATTAATGAAATACCCTTAAGCACGGCGCAAAAGACCAATCAATCCATCGCGTATTTCTCTCGTATATTTGAAATGCATGCAGGCTTCGATGTCCGATGTCACTCCACAGTAGTCAACTGACCCGTATGCGCCCTCTAATTGGCTGGAGCTCAGGGCCCAGTTGCTCGAAAGAGGATTAGCAGGTAACACCAGATTACATCGCTAATAGCGAGTTAAAGATAGACCTTCAACATGGCGCGACGTCATCTAATAGCGAATTAAATTCAATAGCTCTTCGAGGAACCGGCCCCTGAAGGCCCGTACAACATGGCACTAATCTCGCATCTGCCGCACAACGAGCCATCTTTTTATATTACCTGGTGCTCTGGTGCCTGGTAGTTAAACGTTGAACAAAAATCTCAAATAAATTATATTTGAAAGACAAAGTCTTTTCCATTGTGTTCACCGATGTTTTGTTCTTCTTATCACTTTACGTGTCTGTATTGGCTTCATAATTATTTTTATGGTATCACAACTTCTATTATGACCATATCTTGATGAATAAATGAATGAGTACATTCTCCCCTATAAACACAAGTTTTTAGAATATATATACACGTAATACATTACATTGAATAACGCTACATTTATCACTTTTACTTTTTTTCTGAATTGCCATACATGCACAGAGATATGACATTGTTCGTTAATTCAAATTTAAACACAGTATTTATGATACAAAATAATAAATATATTCTTCAAAAGTACCGCTAAGGGGCATTTTCTGCTGCAACAATATGTGATATGGCGCTAAAAAAAATCTACTGATACCGTTATATCAATACCAGGTGCCTTCCTATATGCTACAAAGGCTAACGTAAAACTACCTTAACGCTCAGACAAAACAGTTATAGACTCTCACAAACACAGCCACACAATGCGCATGAGCCCCACATGCGTTATGTACACTAGCAGTCAAAAGGATGGCAGATTTTATGTTGCCTGGCCTATGTATTGAATTTTATTGTAGCACATCAGCGACACGCAATGGAGCGAACAACTCATTCCAAAGGAATCAGTTATCCTTCAAATTTTATCTTATCATCTTCCTTTAAACATTCATATTTTCATATAGAATTCCCATTAAGATCGTTACTGTGATTATTTGTCTGGTAACAGATAGGTTTAGTGATATAATGCTGTTGGCAAATGGCAATGTTTCTTAAACCACCCTGTGTTTAATGCTATGTTCTCGTAAAAGTTTATGATATATCTAGAGTCTTTTGTGAAGCTCTGTAAATACAAATCTGTCAACGACCGTGATATTCTTTATCGCCTTTATAAGAACAAATTTTTTGTTCTTTGTTTTTTGCCAGCTTTTTGTAAGAATGTTGAACTAATAAAGACTACATTCGGTAAGAACAACAAGGCAAATGTATTGATTTCAAGCGACTAGTCTGTGCAGGGCTGGATTAACCATTAAACAAAATAAGCACATGCTTAGGGTATCAAGGGCACTATAAACATACAAAAATAAACATTATTTTCCATCTTCCTATATGTTTTGTTTGATTTGTAGGGAGAAAAAGAAGACTTAATGGTTTATTATTGTTTATATTTTGAGTTACATATATATGGGGGGCGCCGACATCTTAAGTGATTAGGACCTTTTTTTTGCCTTAATCCGGCCCTGTGTCTGATGGCAATTGGTTATGTAAGTCTCGTTCTCTTCTTCTTCCTGGTACCTCGATCAAACTCTGTCGCTATGTTGTGCACAGCGATCTGAAAAACACGCATTTTGTGTTTCTGTTGGGTGCAGTTGTAGGCCTATAAGGGATAATTGACATCATTTTAACTTTCCGTTTGTGCTAGAACTGGACGGAAGATAGGAGGTACCCGGGAGAGCAGTGAAATACGTGAAATATCGCAGATAAATTATGTTTGAGGTGAGAATGATATTGTTAGCTGTCATTTACATTCTCACCTCCTTGTAGAGGAGAGGTTTGGTCAAACGTGGATGGCCCCAGGGAAATGTCACGACATGCGTTTAATATGCGGCAATTACTTTCAGGTGACAGCTTAACAAATTTAACATGTATGGAATAATCAAACACAATCTAGATTTGTCATGGCACCCACTTGTTATATGTGCGATGTCTCGACGTAGGTAGTATGTTTGTTAATAATAATAATAATAACTTTGTTTCAGACTTGGAGACCATATACAGCGTAAGGTATTCAGTACAAAAACATAATTAATACAGCATTTGTCATATATAAGACTATAGATATAATCACAATAGCTTTGAAATAAAAACTTTTTACCTATTTGAGAGCACGGCTTAAACTTTCTAAGTAAAACATTCGCACGTACGCACAATTTCCGTTTTTGACATTCAATATCTGCGTTATCAGACAACTCATTGGTTAATTCATGCCCTATAAATACAAATACGATTTAACATAACATAATATGTTACCACCCAGATACAGAGCTGGTGGGGTAAAGTTCTTATAATTCTTATGACTAGCCAAAAAAACCAACAGTTGTCTTCGAACTAAAAGCAATGTCATGGTTTTTAAGAATATGTCTCACATATGTTCAACAGATATTGTATAGCTTTGGCTGAGGGACATAACAAAAATAAATCAGCAGCATATATCAAATGATAGTCTGCTCCTATGATGATTTCTTGCCCTAGGGTTATTTTTCGTGGTTGTTTTAGTTTGTTTTTTTCCATGACTGCTGTTGCTTTAATACATATTTTTGTTATTGAAGTTTATTTTTTCTCTCCTATCGTCAATTGAAATATAAATGTTTCAAATTCAAACACAAATACAAATGCAGAGCATAATTAATAAGCAGCTGTGGCAACTGTAACTGTATTCTTTGCATCACACAAATATATATGATGACTTTAAGGTAAAGTACGTATAGCATTGTGTGTAATATCCAAATAACAAACTATTTTAAATTTGACCATGATGTTACAATACACCTGTATATTTACATTTCTTTGGGTTGGCATATACAGATAATGCATGCTTTTTGTCATATTCATATACATGTACATGTGTGTTTACCGCAAGCACATACGTTTAACACTGACATGGATATTAAAATGCATTTTATCGATATTAATGTCAATAAGCGTTTAAGGGATTACTAAATATATTATTGAGCAAACAGTTGGCAATAAATTTACTGAGTCAGATTTAATAGAAAGATGTAGGCCTAACTTCGATAGAGATTTTAGAGCGGAAATAAACAAAACAATAAAGTTCATTATTAGACAGCTTAGACGGCTTAATCTGCCTTTCATGATCCCATTAGAGCCCATTTCATAACTCATGTTGGTAACTCAGGGTAGAACTTTCATCCCTAAACACTTCTTTAAAATTCACAATTATTAAATAAATGCTCTTCACTATTGTAACAAAGTAAGTTTTGTCCACTTATTCAATGCCATACTTTTTGTGATCATTGTCATTGCCATTTTTTTTTTTTTTTTTTTTTTATTTTTTTTTTTTTTTTTTTTGTATTTTGTTTATTAACCAGAAACAGAATTTAAATCAGTACAATTGGTTGTTTTACAAAACAATAATTCACAAACATTATGTATAAAAAGTAAGTTTCGGATGGAATAAAACCCCAGAGGGCTTAATCTATCCCTGTAATAGATGATAGTTATTGGCTACTGGTAAAAGTAATTACGTATATAACCATATTTTATAGTTTTAGTTGTGACTCGTGGTAAGTACTGATAAATACATTTTTTTTTTAAATAAGTTTCCTCTGCCATGCCACACACACAAGGAACCGACTCAACACATAAGATGGGTTTTCACTCGCGATTTGAATGAACACATATTTAGGAATTTTTTTTAATGATCGAGTCAATTTATTCCACTGACGAGTATAAATATAA